>JAFCMP010000440.1:0-14326 GCA_017506865.1 Tribonema minus
CCTCGCAGATCAGGAGCATCACCGGTCACGTGAACTGAGTTCAAGTTGTGTGACTTGCCAACCGCCCAATCCTGAGGAGCCGCTCTTTCGAAGTGGCCTAGAATTTGTCACACTCTACTGGCACATAAGTTGTGCCAACTAGGAAAGATCTTCCAGTTTGAGACGCACGTTGCACTGGTGATTGATCAGGAGTGGCAAACAGTTCATTGAATTTCATCACCTACATGGATTCGCCGCAATGACACAAAGCAGATATTGCATGATTGTGGTCCAATTTGTTGACACAGAAGCAAGGCAGCTACATCAGCCAGCACGCATTCTGGTGAATGCAACAATGCAGCCCAAAGCAGGAGTCGCCTGAGGGACCATGGCCATCCTGAAAGCAGCACTTGTGGCATATTGATTACGATGGGGTGTGGGCACAGAAACGCCCACTGCACCATCTGAAGCGCAGGTAGGAAACACCGTGTAGGCGGGCAGCAGCGCACCATAAAAGTGGGGGTCGTGCGCGTCTTCTCTACAAGAGAGAGAGAGAGTGGAAAACGTGACCACGTGTGCCTCCATACAGGGCAGTGGCACAGGATCCTGAAGCTGTTGATGTTGTTGACCTTTACTGTGGGTTGACGACCCTAGCCATAGGGTCCGCTGGCCCTAGACCTAGGGTTGGCTACCCATGGCTGAGGGCTGGCGTGCCCTTGCCCTAACCCTGCAAATGTGCATGCTGGTTCCGTTTCTTAGACCAGCTCAATGATGGCCATCTTGGCGTTGTCCCCTTGGCGGGGCATGGTCTTGAGCACCCGGCAGTAGCCGCCATTGCGCTCTCCTGCGTGCAAACACAGTCACAGGCAAGCAAGCGGTCACCATGAGTGAATGCCATTGTTGACTGTGCGCTGATGTGCTTGCAGTCTGTGAGCACCCCGCTTAGTGAGTTGAAGCAAATACTGCTTTCACATAGACATCCAGACAAGAAGTCGAAAAGGTCACTGGCAGAAGTTAGCAAGGTGACTCTGTATACGTGCATGCAACCTGCCAACATGCGAAAGCGTGAACGATTGCTCACAGGATCAGAATACCGTTTGGGCCCAGCCAACATGTCAGCAAAAGCGTTGAAAACGCCTGCACGCCATGCTTAACAAGACGCAGGAGGAACTGAGCAGCGGTCAAGTGCATCTACAAAACCTCGCCGATGCTGGCTTGTTCCCATCTCCCGGCCTACACAGCAAACTGGGTCTGCTTTGATCAAACACACCAACCCTCTGCATCGGGCACAGAAAATATCGCCGCGCCAGTATCCCCACAGCTCATCAGAAACAACGAAACTCAAACTCAGACTCACCGTAGCGCTCCGGCGCCTGCTCAAACAGCGCGTGCACGAGCGCCTTGTCGTACATGTAGCCCATCGCCTGGCGACGCGCGTGCAGCGAACCGTCCTTGCCCAGCTGGATCATGTGGTCAACATACTTTCGCACAGCGCGCGCACGCACGAGCGTCGTCTTAATGCGGCCGTGCCGTATGACCTCCGTTGTGAGAGACCGCAACAGGGCCTTGCGCTGGTCTGCGGGCAGACCGAGCTTTGCCACGCGCTTCATGTGGCGCTGCTCAGAGGCGGTGGGGGGGGACGCGCCAGATAGACTTCAGTGTCCAAATAGAGTTCAGTGTCAGTAGAGTTCAGTGCTCAGATAGAGTTCAGTGCTCACAGGCAGTGGGGACGACGCAGCCGGTTGGAGTTCAGTGCCTCAAAACGAGCCATGTCAGAGTTCAGTGTAGACAATATGAGGCGCGTGGTGTGCTGGATGGGCATCTAATGCACGTGCGTGGCCCGCCTGAGCGTTGCCGAGCGCTTCATATGCCGCTGCTCCGTGTTGCAAGACCGAGAGCAAAAGCGGTTACGCCGCTTAAGATGGAGCCAAGCTCTGCACGTGAATGATGACATGCGCATTGCGTCACAGTGAACGCAGTCGTGAGCGTCGGCAGCACAGGCATGTGCTTGTGTGTTTGCACGCTCCAGTTTGGTGGCAGATGAACTAGCACTTGCGGTGCAAGTAGATCGCCCAGCGGATGCATGTATTGAGCATTGCTTGACCCAAATGCTACCCACACACACCCTAACACCAAGCCATGGATCGTTTGTAGGTCAAGCCACGCAGCATTTGCAGGTCTCACGGTCCAGGTAGCACGTGCACCCCGTGTCGCTGCTGGCTTCAAAGGCTAGTGTCGACTATTTCAGCAGTTGCTGAGCGCTGGTGAAACATGTTGAGCATTGTGGCATTACCCATCCACGGCTAGCGTACAGGCACACAACGCATGCGCTACATGCAAAGTTCTCCATAAACAAATGGCTATGGAGATGCAAATCTAGACAGCTGCCCCAGAAGCAGGGAACTTTGAGACTCGCAAAATGGCTGTTGCAACATGTTCATGCCAAAATCGAAATGTGCCAGAAATCATGCTTCCAAGGAAGTGCAGACAGGCAGCACCGTCAATGCATTGTGGGGTGGCGGAAAATGCAGGTACAGTGCGAGGCCGACAGCTCTCGACATGCACCTGAGGCTGGTATGTATGGATATCAACGTTTAATCAATGACCCCCAATTCGAATTGGTAGCATTTAAGGTGGTGTCACAAGGTGGGTGGCCTCACATATGCCAATGCACCGCGATGACTCAATGAGCCTTTGCAGGACGCCCGCTCAGGTCTAATGTACTCAGTGCAGTCACTCACACAAAACACGCGTATTTTCGTGCACAAGTAAAATCTAGTTAAAATGCAAAACAAAACGACTGAAGCGATTCAGGCACTGAAGCCAGCTGCCTTAGTCTTCACTGCGTACCGCGCCACACCTCTGCGCTGACGTACGAAGTTGTAAGCTGACTGGATTTCATGTGTGCCGCAAGATCGGTGGCAGGGCTGAAAGGGAGGCTAGTGCAGGCCGTCAGCAACTGAGTGAAAAGTATCCGCAGACAGCTCCGTAGAGCCGCTCATATCGGTAGAACGAAAGTTATAGTTGAACATCATGCGGCTGCACAGCCTCCCTTTCACTCCCTTTGACATGAAAAACCACTGCCTGGCGCGGCATGCGCATGCCACCAGCTAGGCTACTTGATCGACCCAATAACGTTGAAGATGTGCTACGTGCTTCGCTGGCCTTCTCAGGCGAGGCTCTTACCATCATTTGGAGGCCACTTTCGTTGTGCACCACAGGTCTGCTAGCGACGCCATTTCCTGCAAACGACGACGGTGACCGGCAAGCTCCCAGGGTGCTGAACGCAACAACACTGCAGCAGGACGCCAACGCAGCAGCTATCGCCAACAGAAGCTTCATCGCTGGCAGTCACAAGTGTCTAGTGTCGGGCCAAATACTCGTTGCCGCCAAACCGAGTCGCGAGTTTCTTCAACTGTTTCTGACTCACACGGAGGTGACGCTCCACGGTGTGGAACACATAGTTCACACTAACCTCGGCCCTGCAGCATGAAGGCATCTCAAGCAACGGCCATCGTGGCGCTCACGCTTGCGTCCAGTGCTACAGGTAAGACAACGTGCGCGCTGGAATGAGACGCGGAAGTACGTGAAAAAATCGGAGAGAGCTCGCTACCTGGCAGAAGCTTTCGATGTTGACACCACGCAAATGTTGCAACGCGTGTGAAGACTTCAGCGTGATCTAGAAACGTTTGCAGCAGGGCCAGTCCTGTTCACATGATGCTGGGCTGCCATTCTGCTGGTCAAAGTGACACCACGTGTGTGCCTTGCTGACGCTTGCTTGCTCCTCGTTTTGCAGCCTTCTCTCCCGCTACCTCTACCTTCGGAGGCAGCCAGCTTTGCGCAGCCCCTCTGCAGCACACATGTTCCACGCAGATGGTGTTCAAGCTTGGACCCCCCAAGGCGACGTCTGCCGCCAGCTCTCGCCCCACGGCTGGCGCAACGACCAAAGGTGAGAGGCGTGTTCGACAATCGTGTTCGGAATCAGTGAGACAGCTGTGAATGCATAACCACGGACTGCTTCGCAAAGCACACGTTCGCCAGTCCCTGTGCAGTGACTGGCAATGTCGTAGACGCCCTGCGTGCAAAAAAATTGACAGTGCTGTCATTGGGACCACAGCGTGCCTGCGTTGCCTACAGCACTAAAAGAGCATTGCATTGCCATTGCTGTCATTTAAAACAGTGCATCATGCCATGCAACTGGCAGCTTCCAGCTGTTGTAGGTCACTACCATTTCCATTTTCAGCAAAATGTCTTCTGTATCATCCTCGTACGTCATGCTTGACCTCAGCAGGTTATGCGTTGCCGCCGCGCACTGCCGTTTTGGGCGCTCTATTGACGCTGTCCAAGCCACTCGTGTCGCACCATCATCGTACAATCCTGCTGAGGACCTCCAAGCATGGCTTGACAGCTGATAAGAGCTGGCGACTAGTCTACACATGACACGTTGGAAACTTTCAGTCGCCAATGGACGGTCCTTCTTGTTTTTTGTAAAGACTTGGTCAACAAATATGAGGAAGTGGGCCATGAGGCAAAGGATGCAGAGACAGGCTCGCCTTGTACATCAGTAGCATCATTGCAGTGGCATTAACATGTGCGGCAATTACCATGCCTGATGCTAATCAACATGACTGCTGCGTGCACCATCCTCCAGGCCTCAAGAAGACACCTGTCGCGTCTGATTCATCATGGAACGGCCCTGCTGTGGAGCGGAGGAGAAAAGCGCAGGCGATTGCGGCCAAGAAGGCGGCAGAGAAGGCTGCTGAGGCGGGGGTGTTTTCCCCGGAACAGTACGAGAAGTTTCTTGATGCAAGGGCTACGGTGCCATCAGGAGCTTCCAACTACTGGTGAGAGGGCTCTTTCGCATTTGGATGGAGAGGCATGGCTAGCACACATGGAGGCTGCATGTTGCCGTAGGGAGCGGCACTTACATGTTGTTGTTTTCAGAGCAGCCCAGACTTGCAACTGCATCGCAAACTGTGCTCCAGCTATACCTGCTTGGTTGATTACAATGTCCTGTTATTCACCAGATTACTACCTCATTGAGGTGGCAACAGTAATGCAGGGCGCAGTCATCAGTCTAACAGCAGGTCATGCAGGGTATAGCATGCAGAGCGGGCAGCTGGAAAATTGCCTAGTAGTGCAGGAAGATGTGAGTGGGCTGTTGTTACCACATGTAGCGTCACAGGAGTAGAATCCATATCTGCTGATAGCGTCAGTTACTGGCACAGCTTGTGCCGAGGGCCAGTACGTGGAAAAGACAAGCATGCACATGCCATGTCAGCCGCGCATTCTATTTCTTGTTGGAGTTTCAGACAGGTCATGTAAGCATTGTCTACACCGCTGCTCAAATGTCACATTGCCCTCAGCATTGTGTTAGTCTCACTTCGTCTTCAACTGCTGTTTGGCCTCTGTAGGCAGCGCATTGCGGACAAGGTGCCAGGACAGAATGCCGAGAACTGCAAGAAGATGGCGAGCCAGCTGCTGTTTGAGAAGGCAGCGGGCACAAAGAAAAACTTCTTCGGGGGGTATGTAGAGACCATCGAGGTCAAAGATTACGTGGACGAGGATGCGGTGAGTGCTTTGGTCTGCAATCCTCTTTGCATTTCATTCATTGTTGCAAGGTCTGATTTTTATTGTCAAGTTACATAGAGTGGCAGCAGAGGCACCTGCAGCGGTTGAAGCAGTAGGAAGTCGTCATGCACTGTTGTTGGCGCTTCACTTCTGCACCGCAAAGTGAAGTATTTGCAAGTGCAGCAGTGTAGCGACATAGTCGGCCAGGGTACCTCACCTGCCACTTTTCCAGATTTAGATTTGTCAGTTGCGGATGCGGTTGCCCCAGGGGCCCGGAGAACCTGCTTGAAGGCATGCGTCAGAAGTTTTTAGCTTGTGCATTTGAACCTAGAGTAGCTGAAAGATCAGCTCCAATCTACAGTCGCAAGATACCAGCAACGCAGCTGTCAGCGTTCGTGAAACAGCTTTCATCTCTAATGAGGTGTACTGTCATGGCAGAACTGAAGACTCTCCCAGGTCAAGCAGTTAGTGTACATGATACTGTGTCGCATGTGCTCCGATGTTGTCAGGCACTCGTGCAGTTTCACCATATCCACACAGATTATGCGATAGTTTCTTACATGACCACATGCATACATATTAAAGTCACATTATGTACCTACATCATCACATGTACATTGAAATCCATCACATTATACATTTCGGGTTGCTTTCCTCTCATCCATTTCTACGTATGCGTCGTTTGTTTGCATTGCGCAGGACGTGATGGGCAAGCTTGCCAACATGTTCAGCTTTGGCAAGAAGTGATGTGCAACAAGCACATGCTCAATGTATCGTGACAACGCAATCCTTGGTTTCAAGGATGCATGTCAAGAGTTTGTGAACTTGAAGTACGCTCTGCTGGTACTGTGTTCCAGCAGAAATGTTCAAGTGGGCTGTTGCTAAACGCTTTTGCGACAGCCAGTGGTGTCACAACAGAGCCAGCTAGTGGCATTCTGGTGGTCAGCTGTGGCAGGCTGTGCCGATCCACTGCACATGGCGATGCGGCCATGATTGTATAGTCTCAAGGCGTTTTTGCAGCAGTACTTCTGGCTTTACTACCATGGGATTATGGAACAGGGGCTACATGGTTTAGCAGGAGCACAACGGTGGCATTTGCTTTTTGTTGGTATCAGCATCAGAGCAGCTTCGATGCATGAGCTGTGGGCATAAGCGCAACGTGGTTGTGATGGACATTGCACCCAGATGTACAGAGTGTGCATCAATAATACTTGTTGTCAGGCGGCGCTCAATGAGGTGTGTTCTTTGGTCTCAGTTCTGTATCCATTGTTGTAGTGCAGGGCATGTTTTGTTAATTCGCTATGTAACTGGTGTGATTGGCTTGAGAACCTGAAGGGTGATGGTCTCTGGAATGACAGTGCGCTGGAGGACAACACTTGCAGGCACGCCTATTGCTCAAGTTTGAGCATGTAAGGCTCATGTACGAACCTGATTGTCACAGCTGCTAAGGTGTCATACGCCAGTCTGTTGTCTGCACAAAACTGTTCTGCGATGTGTTTGTCCCGAAACAGAGTAGCTTGGGGTTGCCCACTTATCAGCTATGTGATGTTAGCAAAATGTGTCAAGACTGTTTTCAGCAGTGTCACCTTGTAGACTACTGCAATGCTATCACACATGCATGGGGATCATTTAAGAGGGGATGGACGAGATGTGGTAGGAATACTGTTACATCTGCTTGTTTGTGGTATAAGGAGCCAAGCGGCATTTGCTGTCTGCAGGCTCTTTGACCAATTGCCTCCTTCTGTCTCCATCTGTGTCCTCTTCAGATCTTGTGTGCACGTGCTGTTTAGTGAAAGTCATGAGTGCTACCAAAGACATGCTGCTACCTAGAGGCATGGTGGTAGAGGAAGAATTGCCTGGCACACAGATTGTATGCATGCATATGCTAATGCCAAGTTTGTCACAACTATGATGACCAACATGTTGTGACCCATGTAGGTGTGTGTTTTTTTGGTGAGACTGATTGATCAGCTATGCACTCTGCACAATGTGACAGCCATGGTCCTTGCACGGTCAATGATCAGCAATTGCATGTTGGCATAATGACCATGCAAATTTGAGTCTACGAAACTCACTACAGTGTGCAGTGACAAGGGATTTGCATAGGGAGCTGATATAATCGTCCGATGAAAGGATGAAAGTAACATTGCACTGCATGAAAGCATTTGCCATCACAATTTGACTCAACGCATCATTGGTGTCACATTTTCGTTGAGGTGTGTCCACACCATTGTCGCACTGAAAAGCGCTTGTGGTAGCTCTCCAAAACGCCAATCACTGTTGTGAGTGCACAACTGAAAACTGAGTTTGAAGACTCGACAGCCGTCGCGAGGACTGGGCAGGAGACTCCCTTGTGCTATCGGGCATCTGAGCAGTCATGTGCGGTCACCATGGCCCTCGCCCTCTTGCTTCAAGACAGCTGCAGGCTGAGGATTGCTACAGGCATACTCATGCTTCTTGCACATGACCGCACAGTATCAGCAGCTGTCCTGACTCAGCACATGCAGTATGCTGCTTCACTGACTGAGCAACTAGGTAATGCACGTGAGTCCAGAGTGCTGAGTTGTGAATGTCTGTGCTCATGACAGGTCTTTTGCTTGAGCTAAGTGTAGGTGCTGATGGGCCACGCCAGCACCAATTTTAAATTGCACTGCAGGCAAGCCTGCTTGCTGGTTTCCAGTTGAAAAGCAGGCTTGCACTCAGGGACAAGTGAGCATAGCTCCTGCGAGTACCAGGCATATGACCAGGGCTACATGGGTCAAATCCAATCACTGCTCACCCAAGCAGCACAAAGGAATGAACCTGAATCGGCTCCGCCACTGGTGATGTGGTGAGTGGCATCATCAGCGCTCAGCTGCGGCGCTTTCGCAGTGCGCCGCAAGCATTAAGCACGTTGTTGATGCGCTGCATGTTGAAGTGAAGTCTGGAGTGTCGTCAGTGCTCGTCCATGCTGAATTAGCGCAAGCTTGCACTGGTCATGGGGCTGCAAGCGCTAAGCACGCAGCCCCAACAAGCCCTAGCAAAAGGGTTGCATCAGTGCTCATCCAGACTGAGCTACTGTGTGTCGTGCCCTCGTGTTCGCGTGCCACCGTGCGGCACATGGCATTAAACCCTAGCATTAGGGCTACATCAGCGCTCACCAAATTGAGCTGCAGCGCGGCTTGCCTCCCGCTAGCATGCGGCCCAGGGCGCTAAGAAGCCCTAGCATTAGGGTTGCGTCAGCACTCGTCAAGGTTTTGAGCTGCCTGCCCTCGTAGTCGCCCCCTACCGCCAACAAACCCTAGCATCAGGGATGCTGCGTCAGTGCTCATCGAGGTTGAGCTGCAGCGCGTCCCTGCCCTCATAGTCCCCCGCTAACGCGCGGCACACGGCAATCTCGGGCACGAGCGGCATTGTAACAACGCAAATGTAGCCACAGCGCGCACGCATAAGGACGACCACCTCCCGCTGAGCATCCGCTGCGGCTATGGCAGCTTCGAGGGGGGTGCGCACCGTCATGAGCTCAAAGTCGTCCTGAGGCCGGTGGCAGCAGTGCACAGAGGGTTTGAGGGCTGAATTGATTAGTGCGGTGAGCAGTGGAAGCAGGTGTGGTGCGCAGTGAGATTAAGGGGTTTCCGAAGCAGTAGGGTTCATTGGGTTGAGGCATAAGTGACAGCTAAATGCCAGGGGCGCTGCACAAATTCAGCACTCAGTCTGTTCTGAGCCTTGAATGTGCAAAGCCGAAGCAGTACAATGGAGTACTCACATACCAAAAAATTTGATGAAAGCTAAGCAAGTGTGACAGTTGGATGCATGGCAATGTCTGCGTTGAAACCACCGCCTGAACCATCACACGGTAATGAGCAGGTGCGCCAGTAAAGCCTCGCCACCGCACAACAATGCTGCGCTTCGGCTGGTGTGTACCCCTTTCAACCATGAACAATCAAACAGCGTGCGTGTGCTTTTGAGCCACCAAGCACATGTGGCCTCGGTGTTCAGGTGCATGGTGTTCCTGTTTTTTTTTTTACAGCAGCACCCCTGACAGCTATACTTGTATATGCTGCACACGTGATCGCAAATTGTTGGGATCCATGTGATCAATATTATGGCATTTCAGGGTATGTATGTAGACTATTTAGTTTTGCGCTGAGCACTGACCTGCATGACGGCCTCCACAAACTCCCCGGGCGACATGTAGTGCAGCACCAGCGACCTCTGCAGCGCGCGTCCCGCAGACGTCACAGGCCCCATATAGTTGAGCTCCAGCAGCGAGTTGGGCGACTGGACAAAGACAAAGCCGGGCCCTATCGCTGAGCCGTGGCAGACGGCAAAGGGGCACAGGTACAGGCGGACCTTGCTGAGCGTGCGGGATACGGCGTCGCGTTTGTCGACCTTTGCACCAGCGCTGAGGGCTTTTAGCTGCGCGCACATGGGCTTGTGCAGGGACTTCCAGTCTGATACCTGTTGAAAAGGGGTAAGGGGGGGGGGGGGGGTAGGGGGGGAATTGAAGGTAGAGGCTCAGTACACACCCATGATGCACAACATTCATGACTTTCAGAGATCACACAACGCCTTACACACGTAGTGCAAAAGCCATAGCCACAAGAGATCAGCGCGCTGTCGGGACACCAGAGCACATGAGCCACGGCAGTGACAGCTTCGAGCACGCTAGCTACAGTGCAACAATCGCATTCAAAAGAACACCAGCGTGCGTGGCTCATGGCAGCCACAGGTGTTGAGCGCACTACAGTGCAAGATATCATGTTCAGAAGCGTTTAGTGCGTGCAGAGTCATGTCGGATTCGAGTGAGGCATGCATGATATGGCATCATCCGTTCAGTCTATGCAGGCCATTGGGCAGCAGGAAACAGGCTGGCGCAGCCATTGCCGTCGACAGTAGATGTGTTGTTGACTGGGGCAGAAGCGAGTCATGTACAGAGAGACTGATGACTGCGGAACCACATGCAGCAAATGTTTACAGTCTTGAAGTTGAATTGCAAGGCAACATTGAAGTGACATGCTGGTGAGCGCAACCGCAGTTGTCTGTTGCCTTGGCACTGACCAGACTGTGCATCATTATGTGGTATGATACCCCTGCCTCGTATACGTGCTTCCAGAAAGTTTCCCAGTACCAGGGCTGTACAAGCTTGCGTAGCACTCACAGCAACAGATGAGTGCGCGCAAGCTCAGCACCATGAAGCGCAACAGCAACGACACATAAACGCTGCTCACCTGACATTCACGGCAGCAGTAGCGGCTGCCGCAGCCAGAGCACTGGTTGAAGGGCTTGCCGCCCATTGTCTCTGTGTTCTCGCAAGTGGGCTTCTGACACTTGTGAAGTTGCAGACCCGGCGGCGCCTTTGCAACGGCCTTGTCGCCTGACAACTTCAAGTTCAACATAACGTGCAGAGCAGGGTGTGTGGTTGTGGATGTGATGCATACTTACTTGAAAGATGGGAAGAGTGGTCATCAAGTGCTATGCAGCAGTAAAATCATAATCATGACTTTTTGCGTAGGCTCGAGCTTCATGCATAAATAATAGTGTCACGACATGAAGAGTCTCCCTTTTTGTTGTCACTTTGGCACTATGAATGCGTTCAGTCAAACAGCGCCTTGATCATACGCTTGCAAAGTCTCTATTGCAACATGAGTACTGCCAAGTGCATGCTTACTACAGGCTGAGACAAATGACAGGCCACCGATGACGAGTCGTTGACGACACAGTGGCAGATGCATGCACTGAAGAGAGCTCGATGCCGAGACTTCCCGCCATGATAAGCTGCTGATGATAAACCAATGTTCATTCTTGACGTGGCAAGTCATGCACGTGAGCTTCAACTCTGCCTCTGAGGGCTCTTTGCGACATGTGTGGTGTAGAATGTATGCTGGCTTTCAATCAACTCCATCCATGTTGGTGGGAGGGAGAAGTCAGAGGCCGGCTTCCTGTGCTGTTCGCATAAAACATACCCCGCTGCCAAGGGTGGATCGCGACATGGGGTTGTTGGATATGCGAGTGCTGATACTCTCCTATATATGTACCTACATGGGTATTCGAAGAGAGCACAGAGTGGGGAAAACATGATATTGTGTGGATCCGCAGGCCATCGTCTATTGGCGGCAAGAAGATTGTGATAGTTGCGTACTCGCACGCTATTTTGCTTACTCGCAGGCTATTGAATGCCAGACGGCAATTGCAATATCCATGCAGCGCGATGAGATAGGTGCCCCACTGCAGATCTACATTCATGGTTGTCATGTTCGATAAGAACACACGAATGCTACATTGCACAATGTGAGTCGTCAATTGCTTACCTCAAACAAAAGGTCGCCCTCGAAGTGGAACACCATGCCATCGGCTCTGCCGGTCTCGATTTGCTGCACGATGTCCAAACCCTCTTGCACCTTCGCCTCCAGCTCTTTGGTGCCTATCTTCTTCTTGCTGCCGCCATCAGCTGCAGTGGCTGCTTTAGCACTTGACATGGCGATTTCTCATCAATGCTGCAGAGCTGCCTGCAAACCAGCTGACTGAGGCACTCTGGGCTGTGAGTAGTTGCAACCACCACCACACACACCAATTTGTCAACTTCAAGTTGAACTGTCGGAGTTGAACTTGTGAGGAGAAGTTGAGCAATTTAACATCGTTGTAATCTCTCTGGAATCCATGATCACACTGCTCAATCATGAGCACCGAAAAGAAGTTATGACATGAACATCATCACACGAGGCCAGTGCAGGTGACTGAAGGTTGCAATACTTCAAGCATGGCAAGGTCTGAAGGAAGGCACGCCTGTGCGACGAATAGTAGAAGCCAATTCTGGCACACATGATATGTCACAACACTCAATGAGATCACACAGAATGTTGTGTCCAGCCAGAATAGCATGGTCTGCTCATTATATTCAAGGTTGCACCAGGTAGCGCACGCTTGATATGATGGCACCAGCATCACCGAATACCTATATGCCAGATGGTTCCTGAGAGCGCAGCTCACCACCGTGCCAGAGGTGAAGCAGACAGGCCGACCCAAAGCAGAGCACGAGACGCTAGACTAGGGCGCGTGATGCTGAAGAGTGAATGTATTGTACCGAGACATGACCCAGGGTACCCTGAGACGAGGGCGCGCAATGCTGAAGAGTGAATGTATTGTACCGAGACAAGCATACGGTAGGTATGTGTGTCACCAATGGGGTATGGTGGTACTGCTGCTGCTCTCGAGGCCAGCCTCAACATTTGAAAGCTCCAGCGCATGCTGACAATGCATGTAATCAAGGATTGACAGTACAGCACAATGATCAAGACATGTGGACACAGTCCACTGCGTCAAAATGGCAACACCTTCAAGGCAAAAACATGCAGCACAGCATGCACCAATCGTGGACCTCTCACAAACAAACAAAAAACACGTATTTGATGCTTTTTTTATTTGCTGGGCGGTTTGCACTGCCACCGTATGCCATTCTCGGCCATGTACTCCTGGTCGTGCGGCGGGAACTCCCCAATCACCTCAATAGCATACATGCCCGGCTTGAACGCGCGAATGCGCTGCCACCGCGCCACCCAGCTCTCCTTTGGGTTGAGCATCGCGATCATGCCCGAGAAGTACGACGACGTGCACTCGTGAACTCGCTCCGCGGACTCCTCGATGCGCAGGAAGGGGCAGTTCTCGCACCCCTGCTCGGTGAACTGCGTGAGCGTCTTGACGAGCGCGCAGCGCTTGCACGCGCGCAAAGCTTTCAGCTCGCCGGGCACCTGCGCCATGTCCTCCCCCGCGTCCTGCAAGATGACGATGTGGTGACAGTGCTCAGCATTCATTCGTACATGTTGTCATGTCTTTACACTCGCGCTCAGCTTTCATTCAAATGTGTACATGTTGTCGTGTTATTGCACGCGCGCAGCGCCTTCAGCTCGCCCGGCACCTGCGCCATGTCCTCTCCCACGTCCTGCAACATGATGTCGACGCAGTGGTAGTGCTCAGCATTCAGTCAAACGTGCACAGTGACAAAATTGTGTCCGCGCAGCGCCTTCTGCGCGCTGGGGACCTGCATCGCCGCAGTGTGGTGACAGTGCTCAGCATTGGTGCAAACGTGCCACAGTGACAACATTACACATGTGTAGCGCCCTCAGCTCGGCGGAAGCAGCGCCATTTCGTCCCCCGTATACTGGGCAATGACGGTGCAGTGACGTAACAGCGCTCTGCATTGTGATGACAGTGCTCAGCATCTGATTAGTCTACAGGAGTGCAACCAAATCGGGATGCGCACGCTGGCGTTTCGACCTGTAACAGTGCTCAGCATGGTTTAAAAAGACCCGGCGCGTGAGACGCATCTTGTGTGGCATGCCTAGCATGTTGGATTGTGACAGATGTATGTAACCACAACACATGTGCGCAGTGGCTTCACAGGTAAGCATGTGATTGACAATCTTTGCAGTATGCTTTCCATACCAGAGGGGTCACTGCGGTCACACTGGCTATTGAAGTGTTGCAGGTGCACGACAGTTGGTGCATGCCGCTGTCTGCGCAGATAACACCTTCTTGCTGGATACACTGCTGCGAGACTATGCAGCCACTTTCAGCCAGGAGTTGTGCCATCTACTTCAACGTAGCGACTTGCCCTGACCCTCACTTGAATCACGAGCGCAAACGTACTTTACATTACATTTGGCCGCCAAGAGCAGCAAGTTGGATATCCTGAAGTTGGCGTGTGATTTCGATTGACACAGGGCCTAGACACTACACAACTGCCTACACTTGCGACAGGGGGCAATGGTTTGGTGGCACAGCATGGCATCGCCCAAGT
>JAFCMP010000441.1:0-14252 GCA_017506865.1 Tribonema minus
AGAGCTGATCGTAGCACGTGATGGAATAATCGGCCCTCAGGTACCAGTTATACGGGCGGGATGACCACTCCTCAATTTTATCGCATGCAAAAGTTGAAACACAGTGCTGCTGACGGTGCTGTAGATGAAGAATGTCCAAGCCAGGAAGAGAGTCCAATGCCGTCGCAGGGACTCTGCATGTGCAGCACAGTGCAGGAGCTCTGTCGGCGGTTTCTTGTAGCCGGTGCACTCGCCTCATTGACCACAGCCACGAGCACCCCAGAAATATGACGGGCACCAGCGGCATCAGGGTCATGAAGAGCAGCCTTTCGTAAAAGCTGCCACCCCAGCAAAAGGAGAATGCAAAGGCACAAAGGGAGAGCAAAGTGGAGGATGGGATTTCATGCAGTGCACAGACCAAGGCAATGCAGAGCGGAGGACATGTAGCACAAGGAGTACCACACACCAAGCAGCTGCTGGAACATCATGATGCAAAGGCATAAAAGCAAAGCAAAGTGGAGGCCGTTAGCTCATGTAGTGCACAGGCTAAGGCAATGCACAGTGGAGGTCATATTTCGCAACAAGACCAGATTAAGCAGCCGCTGAAGTACAACTGCCTATGTCTGGTGCGAACTACATGTGGCTGTGCGCCGAGGACTTGCCAACACAATGCATAGTATTGCATTCACACCGAGATGCGTTGTATGAACAACTGTGGAGCACGCATGCAAGGCAAACCTATAGATATGATTCTACAACACCAGCTGCTGCTGTGCTGTGCGTACCTCGCATCAAAGATGCAACCAAAGGCGAATGAGACGTCAGGCAGGATGGCGAGAAGATGTATGAAGGACTCGAATGACGGCGCCAGCTGCAGGCCAGTGATAGAGACAAGCCCAGCAATAAGCTGCACCACGAGCAGCAGGGCAGCAACAGGACAAGCATTCCGTAAAGAAATACTTCCAAGTGTTGTCATAATTGCTGCTGCTGTACTCAGCAACAGATGTTGGCGCATAGCACACACAATGCCAACAGCACTGTCCATGAAAAATTGAAGTTAGTGCGTGCCTGTCCACCAAAGTGGAGTTTATGGTATCACAGGTCGCCAATTGCACATCGCAATATGAAGTATATGTTAAAGGTATGTAGACGTAACATCTTTTGTAGCGATTCAGTCGTACGCTCCGGGTTCTGATGACTCTTTCCCCGCCATTCGACGTGTTCCGCGGTGTGGGAAGCAGTGCAGCCAGTGCGACGTCGCTGCCGCACGCTCCTGCGCTGAATAAAGCGTGTTAGGGGTAGGTACATCCTGAAACCTCAACAGCTGAAGCTCTGGTCAGTGAGCTGTACTCCTTGCCCGTCAGCTGCAAGTGTGATCTCCCAGCACAGGCCTCGCTTGCTGTTCAAAAGCGACTCCTCGACTCATGATATTTGTAGTGAATGTAAAGGCTACAGTCATCATCAGCTGTGCAATACTTATTCAGCTACGACTCGGATGGTGTGTGATGTGTGTGCTGAGGGCGCAGCTGCACCTAGGTAACAAACATAAATTTGATGTTGAACATGGCCAGCACACACAGCTGCGCATCCGGTAATTATGGCACAGATGCTCTGGGAAAATGTTTGAGTTTCTAAACACCCATGATGGTTGATTTGCAGCAACTAGATAGGAGGATCTGAGGTCGCGCTTGGAGCTTGGTCAAGGTTGCTGTTAAAATAGAGGAAGCATGACATTATGTTTGAGCATGCACTGCTTTGCATGGAGCTGAGTCAATGACAGACTGACATACACTCTCCGGTAGGCTGAAGTGGTGTGGGTGACTGGGTGTGATGCACCTGAGTGTACCAACTGCTTTGGCACTTGCTATGTACATATGGCATGACATGTACAGCAACGCTGCTTGTGCACTGGGTACAGAAAAAAAAACTAGCACCATATTGTAACAAGGAACTCGTAGCGGACGCACCGGATACGTGGGTGCATACACGCGTACTTCGAAGTGCATTTTTTTTCATGTGGCATCAAAGTTCAACAACTGCTTATTGCCCGGTCTGCTTGCAAAAGTAGAATGTGACAAATGTTCTGAACTTGCAAAATTGAAACTGTTGTGCGCAACAAAAAAGTGCAATGGGAGGTTGGCTTCATATTGTGGCTGATAATTATATATCTCTATGCGCAGTATATACATTGAAACTATACATCGTACACCATATGGCAAGCCTCATTACATGCTGATTGGCAACGCTAATTACAAGTCACAGCAACCTCAAAAGATTTGCCTTTAATAATGGCATACAAATGCCCTTGGGTGCCAGAGTACGAATTTTCAGAATTATCTCAAACAGAAACTTTTAAGTTTACTTTCAAAGTATTCAGTATACAAGTCAGAGTGTGCATGTGGTTGCGCAACTTGGTGCTAATCTAACGCAACATAACCTTGTGCATTCAGCAGCGATGAACCTCAATTGCAAATCATACAGTGCTGTACCTGTACAACGACAATGGGAATGCGCAGAGAGTTGCTGTTGCAGTGCTATACAGTGCTTTACCTGTACAACGACAATGGGAATGCGCAGAGAGTTGCTGTTGAACTTGAAGTGCACGTTGCAGGCCCGTGTCGCCAGCCTCTGCATGGAGGGCCATGATGGTATAGCATGGCGATGACCGCCAGCACCCCGCCCAGGAAGCACATAAGCAACTGCTGCTGCTGCCCCAATGCATGCAAGGATGAGGGCCGCGGCGCTTGCAGCTACCCCAGCGCCCTTGCAGTGGCCACACTTGTAGGAACCCGTGGACCTAGCGCCTGCGCAGCCTGAGGCAGTGCAGGCGCCCGCTCAGCCTGCAACGGCTGCCATCTATCCGCGCTGCCCATTACATGACACTGGCTGCCTCTTTCGGGTGCCAGTGCCCAAACCGCGCCTCCGCCGGAACGGGGAGGCGCACACGCTCACGGCGCAGACGTCGGCGTTGCTGGCGTTGGCGCGCCGCATCGCCACGACGCTGGCGGCTCACCAGCGCCGCGAGCATCCGAATGTGCCTGCCGACTTTCTCGCGCGTATGCAGGCGATCGACGACGAGTGTTTGACTCTCCACCGAGCCGGCGCGGGCACCTACTACGCCGTGGAACCCGAGCTGCTACTCTGCGCATGCGCCTCGTGCGGCGAGCCCGGGTGCGTGCGCACGAAATTGCACCAGCGCGACCGTGGCACCTCTACAAGTCCCGGGGGGCGGCCGCAACGCAGCGGCCACACGGGCCCCGCGTCGCGCCTCTGCCCCCATCCTCCCCCTCTATACAGCCAGCGGCGGCGCGCGCGGCCCCGGCGCCCGCGCAGCTGCCGCTGTGGCTGCGGCAGGGCCAACATGGCGCAGCGCGCTTCCGCTCTGGACGCTGGCGCCGCTCTCGCCCGCGCGCGCAGCGCTTGACGACCTCTCCTTTGACTATGTTCTGCAGCAGCAACTGGTGGTCGGCCGCCGCATTCGCCTGGAGCACCGCTCGGACTTCACAGCCGCCTTGACGGCCGCGCTGGCGGGCCTCCGGGAAGCGCAGACGGCGGTAGCGCAGGCACACGGGGTTGAGGCAGCGGCACAGGCGTCCGCCACAGCTGGTGCATGGTGCAAGCTGCTGCATCTGCTGCCGTGCCTGCTGCTTGTACCCGACGGCTCCCTGCCGCGGGCGCACCGTTTTGCGGCCTTTGTGGCAGGCGACCTGGACCTGCTCACGCGCACAGCGCTGGCCTTCTGCCGCCGCGGCGCCGCCCGTGCGTGCGCGCGCCGCGCTAGATCTATGACGGAGGCGGCGGCGGCAGTGCGGGAGCGCGCGGCGGCGACGGCGCGGCAGCCGAGCGGCGTCGGGCGCGCCGCGCGGCTGCTGGCGGAGGGTGCTGACACATCTGCCCCCCGCGACTCCGCTACCTTGCATAAACTGCAGGCTAAACACCCAGCCGGCGACGCGTCTGCGAAGCTGGATGCCGCAGCAACGTGAGCGCGCAGCTCGGTGGCGGCGTCGGCGCTGGCAGCGGCAGCACCACTCAACGGCGCTTCGTTCACGGCGGACGGGCTGCGCGAGGCCATCCTCGCCGCCAACCCTGGCTCGGCCGCCGGTCCCTCTGGGCTGCGCAACTCCCACCTCCAGCAGTGCGTTCGGCACACGGCGCACGCGTCGGGGCGCACGGTTGACTGGCTCCTTGAGCTGCTGGCGTGGCTGGGTACCGCGGTGTACTCCACCCCCGCCGCGCTGCCCGCCCCCTTTTGGCGCCTTCACGCGGCCGCGCGCCTCAGCGCTGTGGGCGAGAAGGCGCGCCCCATCGCGTGCGGCGACACCATCCGCCGCCTGTTCGCCCGCACCTTCTGCACGGACACCCGGGACCGCGTCTCCGCGCTGCTGGAACCAATTGGCCAGTTTGGGGTCGGCGCGCGGGGGGGCGCAGAGAGAGTGGCGCTCATGGCGCAGCTCACGCATGAGTGCGGCGGCGTGCTCCTTGCCATTGACGGCAGTAATGCCTTCAACGCGCTGTCGCGCTCGGCAGTCCTCACCGCGGTGGCCGAGCATCTGCCTGACCTGTACGGCTACGTCGAGCACATCTACGGCCCCGGCCGGGCCCCTTGGCTACAATTTGGCCTAGATGGGCACGCCGACGCCGCCATCATCCTCTCCCAACAGGGCGTGCAGCAGGGCGACCCATTGGGGCCGCTGCTGTTCGCGCTGGCACTGCGCGGCACCATGGTGGCTGCCCGCGCCAAGTTCCCGCAGCTGGCGCTTCCGGGCTACCTCGATGACCTCACCATCATGACGCCCAGCTGTGACACGTCAGTGCTCGGCCACGTCGGTCGCGCGTTCTGCTTCATACAACAGGCGCTGAGCGAGCTAAACATTCAGGTCAACGTCACGAAATGCGCGGCGCTGGTGCCGGCCTCAGGCGGCGCTCGCAAGCGCGCCGCTGCCATCTTCGCCGCCGCCAATGTCCCCGTACCAGTATGCGACGACGGCATCACGCTGATGGGTGTGGCGGTCGGCACCGAGGAGTTCGTGCGCGCACACGTAGCGGCGACCCTTCGTGCCCCCAGCACCGACCGCCTGGTGGCGGAGCTGGTGCAGATGGAGGATGTGCAGGCTGCCTTCTCCATTCTGGCAGTGCGTCTTGCCGTCCCCGCCCGCGCAGGGCATGTCGCGCGCAACACGGCGCCATCCCTCACGCATGAGGAGCTACAGCGCTTCGACGCCGTCACGCAAGCGGCCGTGGCCGCGCTGGCGCAGGAACGATCGGCGGGTCTTACGCCGCCGGCCCACGAGGGCGCGCCGCCGGCCCACGGGGGCGCGCCGGCGGCTGCTGACAATCGCCGCGGCCCGCCGGCGGTTGCGGCGACGGCGGCGCCGCCCTCTCCGTGGGCGGCGGCAGTGGCATGGGTACGCGGCGCCGACTGGGGTGGCGGGGCCCCAGTGACGCTACCAGCACACCAGCAGGTACGCGTGCATCTGCGGCTGGGGAGCAGTGGCTTTGGCGTGCTGGGCGCAGCGCCACGTGCATGTGCCGCATTTGCTGCACGTACCCTCGAGTGCATGGGACCGGCACTGGCGGCGTTTCCAGCCGCGGCACGCAGCCGCGTCCTGCAGCACGCCCGCTACGGCTTCACCTTCACGCAGATAGCTACCTGCCTGCAGCAGCTGCGCAGCGGCAGCGACGATGCTGCATCGGCCCTCGCACTGCTCCTGCTCTCGGTCTGGTACCAGGACTGGCGCCAGGACGACGGCGCGTGGCGAACGCTGCGCGATCTGCTACAACGGGCAGGCGGAGCTGCGGGGCCGGGCATGCGGACTCGCGCCGGCGCGCACCGCGCTGCTGCGCCAGCGGTGGCGCGCGAGCCAGGCTCTGCCTAGGCCCCGCCGGCCGCCGTGCTGCCGCGGCGTCAAGCGGCGCTATCACGGGTGCTAGACGCAGCGCTCGCCGCCACGCAGCTGCGTCGGCTTGAAGCAGCAAATGCGTTGGAAGCAGTCGCGGCGTGGCGCAGCGGCGCCTCTAAGGGGGCCATGGGTTTCTTGGCGCAATTGCCGAGCACTGACCCAGCGGAGACCATGTCCCCGCTGGAATTCCGCGAGACGCTGCGGCGCCACCTGGGCGTGGAGCGCCCCGCCCCCGCTGCGGCGCGGTGCCCCAAGTGCCATAAACCAGTGGACTCGGGTACCCACCTGCGCCGCTGCACACAAGGGCTTAACGTCACGCGACACAACTTGCTCGCAGACGCGCTCTTTCAGCTGCTCAAGCAGGTGGCCCACCTCCGCGGTCTCGACCGGGACACCCTTGCCCCCTTCCGCCGCTACGCGGCGCGCCACGGGTTCAACAAGTTCATGGACATCGTCTTTGGCAGCAAGCAGATCTGCCGTCCAGTCCTAAAGTGCAGCCGAGCGCCGACGCGGTAGCAGCAGGCCGGTGCACTAAACTGCGCGGCGGCTTTGAAGTAGCTTGTTGCATAGACGTCACCATACGTGACAGCTCTCCCGCCTCCGTCAGGCTCAGGGGGGCGCGCGCGATGTGCAGCGCGTGCTAGAATCGGCTTCGCAGGAAAAGATAGACACATACGTAGTCTCAGGGGCCCTGGACCCCACTACACACACCCTATTTTCCGCAGCCTTTGACCACTTCGGCGCTATGTCACGCGACACCCAAGCGCTGCTACACGCTCGCCGAGCAGAGCTCGCAGGGCAGCTACAATCTCGCGCAGCGCGTTGCCTTCTGGCGCCGCCGCACCTCCCTCGCGCTACAGCGCGCGCTCACACGTGTCGTGATCGACAACTGGAACGCAGTCATTGCCCCTGATGGCGACGTCAGCGCTTACCGCCGCATCGCACTGTTGCAAGTGCCGCGGCCCTCGCCGGCCAGCGCCGAACCGCCGGCCCCTCCGTAGATTTAGTTATCGCAAGCCCGATTTATCGTGCGCGCAGCCCATGCGGTCCAGGACATAATATACAACTTCAACAAAAAAGCAGTTCAAACTTGAAGTGGCTGATCGTCCTACGAATAGATAGTAAGATTTTTTTATCATCTCCAATAATGGACGGAAAACGAGAGACCAAGAATGGACAGATAACGGGAGACAACAGAACAATATTTTCATAGTATTTTATCTGCCTCTGGTCATCTGCATCAGCTTACAAGAAGGGGGGGTCTTATACAAAGTGGCCCCTGTCTTAGCAATGAGAAGCGCAAAACAACAAGACGGGGGGGTCTTATACACAGGGGGGGTATTATACAAGGGGGGGTATTATAATCCGTTTCCTACGGTATGTGCCCCAATGGCACTCGTTACAATGGAATGATCTCACAGCCAGTGTCGCAGCACACTGTGTAAACCTCGGTATCCAAAACGCTTGAGTTGACTTGAGTCAACCTCTATGTTCATGGCCCTTCGAGCACTCAAGCAAACAGTGGAACAAGTACATTGAGGCTTTGTGCCCAAGACGTGCAACACTTCAACATGATGTTTGATGACCTTCACGCTTTCACTAGGAAGGTGTTCCAACGTGGTGACCAAACTCGTTCTAAAGCAGCTCGCTCACATGGACCCTTGTAGCCAGTTGCGCAGTAATTCTCGTATTGGTCCTCCAGCTGGGTCGTATTCCGCAGGTATACTCTTTGGCCACTACAAGCAGCTGCATTCCAGCACTTGTGCACCGTTACAAGATTATCTGGCGTTATGTCCACAGCACCACGCCAGTATCCTTCTTCAAGTGTTATAGTCTCCGCTGTTGTGCCGTAGTCTGGGCAGGAGTATTGGGCACCATTGCACGGCGCACAGAAGGAAGCACTGATGGCAACGTAGCCTGGTCCACAGCAAACACGTGGTGTGCCAGATTCCACCTTGTAGTAGGGAGTGCCTGCTCTGACGATCTGCTCCCAGAATGTTTGACCGCCTGCAGCAGCATACATTCAGGCAACAACAAAACACAAGAGCACAAGAATGCAACGATACTCACGCCGGAGAGATGGTCAGAGCATTCCTGGGAGCCAGTCTGAGAGTGGATGACCTGTCAGAGAACACATGTAACTGTGTACTTCAGAAGTAGTACTCTAGCTACGTCAAGGCAAGGAACGTGTACTTTTGTGCCATTCGTGCAGGAGTCGTACGGACGGCTGGGCAAGCAGACAAGCCTTTTTGTTAAGGAGTTGGCAATGCACTCAGCACTGTGCTCAGGGGGGGGGAAGGCAGATGTGTTACGCAAGGCCGGGTTAGCAAGCGTCAGATCCACATTGAGCTGAGCATATCGCTGGCGCGGGAGTTGGCGGAGCGCGTCATGGCATACACACGTGGAGCGCGAATGCTGGGCTGTGTTGCGGCGCCGGTATCCAAACTCCTAGGGCACAGCGCAGACTAGGCTGCTGCGTTGACGCAAGCTTTTCGATTGCATAGGCAACCCGGCCTCCCTTGGGCCTTTATAAATACAAGTCCATATGTACCATTGTGATGTGTTGTGGCAATTAGGACCCCCCCGTCTAACGGACTTCTGCTTCTGATGCACCACAAGTTCCTCAGGTAGCCCAGTTTCATATTCGAGCACCATCATGGTGTACCGCCTGCCTAAGCGCCGCCAACACACAGAGGTGCATCACATGCGGTGGGTCATAAACATTATGCCAGCGTCTAGAAGCCGCAATTCTAAGCTCAACACAGTGGCTGAAACTGATAAGTTTCGGCCACATGAATGAGATAATTGGTTGGCCTGCCCCATGCGTGATCACCTCCATGATGCATGAGCAACAACAGCTCTTGCGTTGTGCCGTGCCTGTGCCTGCTGCCGCCACAGTAGAGCGTTTAGGTGGGCACACCCATGGAGTGCACAAAGTCTGCGCTGATCGTATACTGTAACAGCAGCATTGCTGTAGCCACTACTGCTTCCTCTCATGCCAGTAATTCAGGCAAGTTCAAATGCGGACTCAACAAAAATCTAATTTCAGGATGATACTGAAAATTGCATTTATTCTAGCCGTCTTCTCGATGGCATGCGAGACACGGTATGTGATGATTCAGATTCATGATGGCCTGCACAGGCTTTAAGTGCATGAGATTTCAAGATGGCGAAGGGCGGCCTAGACAGCGTGACTGACACATTTGTTGAGCACAATGTGTACCTACGTTTGTAGAAACATTGGGAGGGGGGCCTTGTCTCGTGAACCCCCCGTCTTAGCAGCTGTTCATGCCCTAAGTTAAACGTGGTCTCTAGCCCCTCAATGCATCATCATGTCCCACGCTCAATGATGTGGGCGGCTTTTTCATCATGATACCTTGAAGTATATGGCTGCTGGTAAGTGCAATAGGCTGTGTTTGTCCGTGCAGTTGCATATGACAGGTGTCATAGTAGTAAGTAAGTGAAGAGGCAGAAGCTGCAATTGACAGAATGCTTACTGACAAGGCACATGAAACGATAAACAAGAAGCGCGAGTCAACAGCAACTATGAATGACCAAACGCTTACCTGTTGTACAGCATCAACATCTGCGCATGAATTCCCAGCTGTCAGCCAGGCTGGTGATGACCCAAACCCTCCATCGTAGCATGAAGATGCTGTGTTGCCTTCAAATGCCGCAGTCATGAGCAGTGCCGCCCACTGTGCTGCATCAACTGGAAGCCATCAAGAAGCAAGAGAAAACTCTGAAAACAAGTACATTCCACTTGGCAAACAAATGCATTATTTCAATGAACATGTAGGCAACCAGCTATGCAGTGCCATAATTGGGTCAGCTGGGCCACGCCGACTACGCTGACAGGCTTTGGCCAAGTCAGATAGCCGGCAGATCCAATCAGCCCCCCCCCCCACCCCCCCACCCACCCCCTTTTGCCTGGCAAAACAGACCCTCATCCTTTTGATTCAGATTTGCCTCTACAGAGAGCATTATAATCACGCATTTCCTTTGAGCTGCCGCTTGTGCCACCAGTTGCAATAGCTCCTGCCGAGAGCACCAGCAACCGGTGCCTTTTCACTGTCACAAATGATAGGTGTTAGTCACTGCACGCAATAGAATAGGAGCAACGACAGACGGGCATAGTTTGATGGCTGAAACCTCATGATGCCATAAAATGTGGCGGTGAGTGTGGCTGAATGTTGTGTGGCACGTCTGGCAGCTACATCCGCTACAGTGTGTCGCTCTAATGCCGTTGCTGCCAGTGGCTTGGCGTTGGTGTTACCTTACGTGTTACTGCAGTATGCAGTGCTGATGACATTGCTGGCCTCAGACATCAGGCTGCTATCGTGCACCCTCAATATCACCTCTGCACTGTACGGCAGGTCACCTTGCTGAGTTATGTTTGCCCAGAAGCCGGCACATACAGTACTGCCACAAAGCAGGAAAAGCCAGTAGAAAGTAAGTCACGACGTTCGAGTTTGAGACTATGAAGCTGATGACAATGTGCAGTCCCTGGCCCTGTGGCCAAAGTCTGCTCAGCATGGGCCGAGCAATAAGCGGAAAATAGGAACAGATAACAATGATCTGTGCGTAAGCAAACGTGGCTAAGGTGCAAGGACATGCGAGACACAACATTGTTGAATGAAGATGGCCAAAGACCGTAGATTGAGATTTTATATGTACTGGTAGACAAACATATTTCCAGACACGCGTACATGATGGCGGATACGTCTACTTTGAAATGTGAAAATTCGCATCTGACAAATCAAAATCGACGAGGCGGGTCAACAGGCACTTCTCAGCACAACTTTACATTTTACACTACAGAGTATACTTCTATTATATGGTGTTCCTACAGAACACAAATTTGCCAATCCTAGCAATAATTGGTCATCACCAACACCCACCAGGCTTTGTTGACATTATACCACCACCGATGCTGGCGGAATTCCCCTTGAACGACGTGCCACCTGCAATGGTAATGGTTGGAATACTGCCATCCAGCTGACCTGCTCCACCAGCGCTGTGGCAGATGAACACGCACGGATGTGTCACCCTGGTGTCGCTTGGCTTTGAATGAGGAAGGCAATTACTCACATCAAGGAGAGCACCAAAATGTGTTCCATCTCCAAGAGCAGGGTTGTTGCACACTGGCGTGCAAAACTACAAGACAAACAATGTATGGCACTGCATAGCAGAAGCTTGGCGTGGGCCCTTGGTTACATATGAGAATTACTGTCGCTCAATGGCATTTGCGAATTTGCCAGCAAGTTTTGAAAGGCAACGGTTTAGGATGTTGGTGGAATGTGTAACTGGCTGTTAACTTTGACTGGTAGCCAAAGTTATTCTTAAAACCATCCGCCTGAAGCCAAGTGCTTCCCACTGACCGGCGCCGCAGCAAGAGACGCCTGCTCTGTGCTGCAAGCACATCCACGTGCATTCTTTAGTGCTGCTGTCAAGTTGCGAACAAATATACACTGACAGCCAATCACACATGCAGTAAGTCAACTGGGGGTTGCAACTGCAGTGCTGGCTAGCAGCAGCTCTGGTGGAGTGATACAAGCTCATGTGCAGCACAAGGTGTACTAACCTGAGCGCTGTGTTGTGATCAAAACTACAGTTGCTTAGCGTCAGGTCCCACAACTGGTCTCCGCCCAGTGCGATAGCGCCGCCGTCACGAGCGATGTTTGTGAAAAAAAAACGTTACATATATCACTGCTGACGTTGCCAAAAATGAGCAGAGCTCCGCCACGCGCCTGCAGCATGACACAAAGTATAAGCCACAACTGAAACCTTGAGTGAATTATCTCATCAATGTGATCACAAGCAATCCATTAACCTGCTTCCCGGTCCTTAGGAATTACACTGAAAGGCAAAACATATCGGACACTACGAAAGTAGAAAAACGTATTCATGGCATTTAAGAAATGTGACACAGTTCAATGGCATCTGCATGCACATGTGATCCTGCAATCAAAATGCGTCACACATGCATATATTATCAAATTGTTGCTTGGCAATTTGTCTCGTGTGACCCTTAAATCCATTTTTCTCCACATTTTTCATCTGCACTGCTACCTGGACTTGTGAATTCGTGCAGTTCCTGTGTCAAATCTGCTTCAAGGGCTCTGGGAGAGCCACATGCAAACAACGGTCTATTTGCAAATCGTTGATGGCATGGCATGTACTCACCATTGCCGAATTGCTGACAAAGCGGCTGTTGTGTACATGTATTCGAGCTGTTGCCGTCTTGCCGATGTGAATCGTACTGGTGTCACTATAGCTGCCGTCAGAAAGGCTGCTGGGTGAGTTGTCAGTTGACAAGCTTGTTGTCACCACCACAGCACCCTGCAGCGCAGTGCTGCCTGTTATGCTGCTGTCTGTACAGTTCAGCAGAGATTGCCTGGCATAAACCGCCCCCCCCATGCCGCTAGGCGCATCACAGCTAAAGAAGATAGTGCGGAGCAACGACAGTTTCCCAGCACCAGCGGCATACACGCATCCGCCATCACCTGCGTCACAACCACAAACCAAACCACAGCATTGGAGATATGGCCAGTATGAAGCAAAAAGAAAATCATCCGAGGCGGTGAATATCTGTCTAGTGTGGATGATGGACGTGTGCCATGTCTCTGGGCGTCATAGTCCAATGGCTTTTTGCCTACAATGCACTTTTTTTAGCAACGACACTCAATCGGCAGGCCAGGGAGGTCCACGGCACTCTTCAAACATCTCCACGCAATTTGTAATCGATGCAACAGGCAACACAACCGGGCTCTCACTTTTGCTGTAAGTATTGCTGCAGAAAAAGCAGCTTGGCCTGGGTTAAGTCTTGTGCAACCGAAGACATCATCATCTTCAGCGGCTCTTGTGTAACCGCAGAACAACATCCTAGGAGACTCTTGGAGTGGCGTATCCGGTAAATGCAATCTCAAGAAATCCAAACAAAGTAGCGAAGCAACATGCAAACTTGCTGAGGCAACAAATTCCAGCATTCGAATGGGTGAAAACATGATGATCATCTGGCACGAATCTGGTGATGCCGGACAGCGGGCTTACAGAGAGTGGACAGTCCAATACGTGTTGGGAAGATACCATGCCACCCTTCCAGGCTTTCTGTAGTGCATGGAGTGTCAATACTCTGCCATTGCGATTCTGCGTGTTCTTGAGCTGCTTCTGCATGTGGTGGATCACGAGTGGGACTGGCAACAGCAATGCCAGCCAAAAATGTGGAACAATGACGGCACACAGCCATGGTAGAGGGCCCTCACCGGAGGCGGAATTGCTGTTGAAGACGGAGTCGGCAATCGTCATGGAGGTACTGCCACACTTGCCAATGGTCCCACCTGTGCAGTGCGCTCCGCAACCAAGCGCCGAGCATGCGGAGGGGGAAAGCTCAGAGGTGATAAGCAAACACGTTTCTCAGCAACATAATGCATTTGCATCACCACGCACATGCCGGAAACGCGGACACTCCGGCAGGTAACATGGCACCAGTAGACACAAGTGGGCTGCATGGATGTTCACTCACAGTCACCGTCTGCCAAATTCAATCACATGCCGACAATCGATGAGATGGAGACCATCATGACGTGGCCAACGCCAGCACCAATCCACAGTGCCACAAGCACCGCCGCCGTACACCAAACATCAGGACAAGTACAGCACACAGAAAGTCAGTGCCAGTTGGTGTGAAGAACACAGCAGCAGCTGCAGCAGCCAGATGCCACCACAACAGTGTGCTGACACAGCTGCGGGAGCTGCTCAAAATGCAACTATGTGCAATCAGCAAAGGGTCCGCATATACCTGTTGCAGAGTTGTTGGTGAAAGTGGACGTAGAGACTGACATGGCCCTCCCATTGTTGTTAATTAGGGCCCCACCTGAGCAATGCGCGCGAACGTCAAATAACGAGCGTAAAGGTGTCATGACATTTGTCAGGCACAACGCAGGTTTTTCGGTGCGCATGTCAATGCGATAAAAGCAGCAACAGCAGCAGTAGCAGCAGCAGCAGCAGCAGCGGCGGGCAGCAGCGGCGGCGGCGGCAGCAGCAACTGTTACAGCAGCAGCCGCCGCCGCAGCAGCAGCAGCAGCAGAAGCAGCTGCTAGCAGACAGTGGCCACAACCAGGTCTCGCAGATGCAGTAATTTCATGCGACGTTATCCCATTCATAAATAAGACTTGACGAGGTCAGCAATTTTCCTGCTATGCACCGGCTGGTGAGCAACGGTGAAACATGGTTTTCGATTGTCGTGACGCAGCCGCCAGCGTTGCAGATGGCTGACTGACACTGAATCAGGCAACGCAGTCGAACAGCAAGAGGCGAGCACAAGTAGAAGTCAAGTGAGCAGCCACCATGAGATGGTGCAGATCGCCATGA
>JAFCMP010000442.1:0-14236 GCA_017506865.1 Tribonema minus
GGTTAGCCGCCAGAGCTTCGGGCGCGTCGCGCATCGCGGCGGCTAGCGCAAGATTGAGGTCGCACGGGTTAAAGCTACTTGCTAGCCGCGGGCGTCCAGCTGTCGGCGCTGGTGCAAATTATGTGTAAGTACGAATGAGATGGTCATTGCAGCGCACAAAGCAGGATCCGACGTGAACATCACATATACATGGTCCATGTGCATGTAAGTTGCTGTCCTGGAAAAGTCAAGCGAGCTGTCGCGTGCATGCTACGCGCCGCTGCCGTCCGCGGCATAACGCCCGGGGCCCCGTCATCAGCAGCGAGCCTACCGTAGTGCTGGCCCTTGTAGCTGATGCGCAGCACTAGCACACCTCGACCGGTACCACGTACAGTTCCGGTAGCGCCTGCAAGTTCCCCCCTCACCATCACTCATGCATTTGACAGCAGAGTAAGCGCGCGCAAAGTGCGAGCAGCGACACTCCAGGGGAGTGGTTGTTGCAGCAATCGGCGGCGTCATCAGGCCTCACAATGGTGTCATCGCAGGTGGGTTCTGCACTGCTGCTGCTGCTGCTGCTGCTGGTGGTGGTGCTGGCAAGCCCACAAGGCTGAATGCGCTCCAGCCCCCAACTGCGGGCAACACTCCCAATGAGTAATTGTCGCAATCATGGGCGCCATCAGGCCCAGGAGGTGCCTCTGCATGCAGGTGCGGAAAAGTGCTGCAGCGAGCGACTCCATGAGCGCCTCCAGCCCCCTGCTGCTGCTGCTGCAGCTCCTGCTGCTGCTGGCGCTGGCGCCCTGCATCCGCGCGCTCTAGCCCTACTCCTCCGCATGTAGGCAATGCTCCGAAGGAGAGCATGTAGCAATCCTGAGCACCATTAAGCCCCAGGATAGTGCCTTTGCATAAAGCTTGCTGTAGGCTGACATGAACGACGCTACCTTCCACACTCTCCTCATCATGATGGCCTCCTGGTGTCAACGAGCTGCCAGACTTGGTAGCGCGCCCTACAAGATAATCGTATCTCGGCCTCTAGCGCTGCAACGTGCCTGCCCGCTTGACAGCCCAGCCGCCGCCTACGCCCCTCGCCAAGTAGCAACGAGCAAGCGATCGCGCTGTCAAGCAGACGACTCAGCTGCCCTTTCGATGATAATCCCTTCCGCCGTGTAGAGGAGCAGCTGCACAGACAGCTCCAACAGCGCTTGCAATTTGTGCACGCATCCCCAGCACAGCACTTGCAAGGAGCATGAAGGCCTTATAGGCGTTGCCAGCGCCGTTGCCGCCATGTGTGCCGGCGCTGCCGCCATTGTTGCTGGTGGCCTTAGCCGCCATGCCGCGCACGTGTCTTGCGAGAGTGTGCGGATGTCGTTGTCGCTCCACGTGGCTACCAGTATGGTTTTGTGGAGCTTGCTGGCTCGCTCCACGGCTGCCGCTGTGCGCTGTTGGCAGGCGCGAGGTGCTGTGCAGCATGCGGCTCTGGCGCAGAGCTCCAGCGGCTCCCGTGCCCTCCTTGAAGCAGAGTTGATGGCCTGTCGAGCGTCGCCTTGTGGGGACTCTGCTGTCATACCCTTCGGTCGCAGCTGATTGGTGACCTGCGCCGGCGAGCGGGGAACGCTTGAGCACCCGCGAGTCGGCCGAGCTCAGGCCCGCATGTTCAGCAGGTACAGTTGTGAAGTAGGTGGTCTTACGATGTGACAGCTTCCAGCGCAGCGATTACCCGGATGCACGCAAAAGTTGCCACCTTAATGATTGAGGTTTTGACATGTGACACGGTGACAAGGTTTTGGCTCTAGTGTGGAACAGCTCATAGGACTTTGCTGTTCTCACAGTCTGGCTATATGATGTCTTAGGTTGTCCGTTCAGAGGACCTTAATGTTTGTGATACAAAGTCCATGTCACAGTGCAGTTCAAGTGCTGTGTACACCTTTGACTGTACTGTACAAGTGTACTTCAGGCCAGTTCACCTGAGGACCGTTCCTAGGAATTTGCTTGGACTGTTCCAGGAACTACTTGCACAGAACAATCTGGGGCAGCATCTCTGTGGCTTGCTTGGGTACTAACTCTTGCTAGCCAGCTGCTGGACAGCAGGGACTCATTGGAGCTGAGCCATCACCGATACACCAGGTGTGTGGTCTTTTCTCCATGCAAGTGGTTAGCCTACATCCTGAGAGTGAGCTCCTGTTTCCCAGAAGGGCTTGGCCTGCTCATGGAGCATCCCCAGAGGCCTTTCCTTTCGGATCATGGCTCAGCTCCAACTCTCGGGATAACACCAGCGTAGCGCGGAATCACTTTTAGCGCGCCGTATACCCAATGTGACGTCCTCCCAGAGAAGTTGCATTGATGAGTTGCACACTACCATGCCAGGCTTGCTACTGCGCTTAGCCCGACGAGTAGCGGCACAGTGTTTGCAACGGAATAACTCAGATCTGCATGACATGCAACGCGGCGATCAAAGGCCGAGCTCAGAACGTTGCACCTGGAGCCGCGACATGCATGCTCGTAGCAACATCGCATGTGCGCTCAACCCTCTTACGACTGGACACTGTCGAACGGGTGCTACAGCGGTAGTCCTCATGGCAAGGAAGGCACGCGGTAGTACTGATCACACTGCCGCGTACAGGCCTGGACGACGCCGGGAACGTCGTTGCTACCCAGCCCTGACTGCTAGGCATTTTACATAGCCGATGCAGGCCCAGCAATACACCCACTGAAGATTCAGCGTCTTCTGCAAAGAGGGGGTGTTGACAGCTGGATTTAATCATGGGCAAAGTGTCTTGGCAATCATGTCAAACATGCTGTATCCGAGGGGCGAGAGCCTGCCTGACGTACGCATGCACGGGACATGTTGTCATTGCTATGCCATGCAGAGCGACCTGCAACAAGCGTAACGGGAGTACATAAGGAGAATCATGGCGGATAGCGTATCAAGATCGGCGACGGACAGCTCCGGGGAGGCTGGAACGACCCCGGGAGGCGAAGGGAACGGTGGCGGTGTGCAGCAGCAAGCGCTCGTGCCCCCGAGCAGCAGCCGGCGACGCAACCCTTCACGTCGTCGGCCGGTCTAACCTCATCAGCGACGTCGAGCGCCGCCCCCTCGACCGTCGCAGTGACGGCGACCACCACCGCCCCCGCAACCGGAGCCGCCCCGGTGTCGCTCCCTGCTTCCACGGACCCCTCCGGCGCGGGTCTTGGCGTCCCGCCTACGACCTCCGCTCCTCAACCCGACTTCAACGAGATACTGCAAGGGCTGCGTCGCGCCCTGCCGCTGATGCCAGAGGGCGCCCTGGCTCAGCTCGCGGGACGCGCCGTCAAGGAGGCGGCCGAGATGACGTCCCCCGTCTCATTTCTCGGCACTCGTCCGCCGGCCTCATCAGCGCGCCCCTCCTTCACGCCAGGCTTCGCGCCCTTCTACCACGCACCAGGCCCTTTCGCCACGCGCACGACTCTGCCTCCTTCCCTCACTGCGGTGCCCACCGCGGCAGAGCTGGAAGCGACGGTCCAGGAGCTTGAGCGCGCGCTGGATCAACGCATCAACACCACCCTCGAGAGCAGCCACGTGGCCGAGCGCGAGCTCAAGGACGCCGAGCAGCGCGCCGCCGCCGTCGAGCGCGACCGTCGTAACAGCCGCCCCAGCCCTGTGGCGAACCCCTCGCAGCTGCAGCTCTCGCTGCTGCAGGGGCAGGAGGCTGAGTACGCTCACCGCCTGGAGGTCGTGCGACGGCAGCAGGCGATCCTGTCGCGTAACCACCACCTGCTCGTCGAGCGCCTGCACCGCTACACGCGCATCAAGGAGTACCTGCTGGAGGCCAAGCGCGCCGGGCCCCCAGCGCTGCACCAGTTCGTGCAGGAGACTGCCCCGCGCCTGCTGGCCGATGCGGCGCAGTGGGACGCGCGCGACCTTCGAGAGGACCCCAGCGTCGGCCTCACCGGCGCGGGCCTTCCCTTCGCGCCCCCACAGACCACTACTCCGTTCGGCATGGGAGCGCGCGCCAGCGGGAGTCCCTACGGCGTCGCGAACGGCAACGCGCCCCCCCTGCTCAGCGCCACTGTTGGCACGTCACCCGCCACGAGCGGCAGCGCGCCCCCCGACGCTCAGCGCGAAGACACTAGCTGGCAGCGCTACTTCAGCCCTACGGCGATCCCAATCACCCTGGACGTCGGCGCCACCACGACCTCTCGCCGGCAGTTTGAACAAGCTGCCGAGTACAACCGCGTGCCGACGCGCCATTGGGTCTACGCGCTGCGCAAGTGCCTGACGGCGGAGCAGCAGGGCTCGATCATCAACGTGCGCAAGGACCCCGTCACTGGAGAGGAGAAGGTGCACACCTGCGGGGAGATGTCCTACAACGAGATATGGGACGCCATACAGGAGCCTTACGACAACCCCAGCGGCCGCGCAGACGCGATGATGGAGCTCGCAAACATGCCCTGGGAGCCGCAGCAGACCCCCCGCGAGTTCGCCACCAAGCTTCTCAAGGCGTCGCAGCGCACCTCGAACATGTCCTCCGCTGACGCCAGCCTGCTCAAGTCCTACTACTTCGCGGCGATGGCGCAGCCTCTCAAGCAGCTCTTCCACCAAATGCAGCTGATGCGCGAGGACTGGAACCGCATGGTGGACCGCACCCAAGACCTGTACGCGTCCCTCAACGTCACGCAGAAGGACACGTTCTGCGCCAACCTGACCGCGATCAAGAGCCTTCACTCAGCCACGGCAGCAGCAGTCGAGTTCGGCGCCACCGCCGGCAAGCGGGCGCGAGCTCACAACCTACGCACGGACGACGGCGACATGGACCTCAGCGACGACGAGACGCCGTCTAGCCTCGCCGCCATCACCCCAACCCCGACCAAGAGCACGCCAGCTGCCGCTAAGCCAAAGGGCACTCCCAAGAAGGAGCTCGACCCTTCCGTGAAAATGGCGTGCTGGGGGTGTAGCAAGGAGGTGGCACGCGGAGAGCTGACGGCCCACAAGAGCGTCTGCGTGCCCTGGCTCAAGAAGCGGCTGGAGAAGCTCAAGAAGGAAGGGAAGCCGCATGATCAGCTTCAGGCCAGGCTGGAGAAGCTGAGGGGCAACAAGAAGCAGAAAAGTGAGTCCTATGACACTAAGTCTTCTGCAAACTTCATGAGTGGCATGCTTGAGCATGAGCCTGCGCGTGTGCAATCCAAGGCGGGTCCCGATGCTCACTGCCACAAACTTCAAGTTCAAGTTGCATGCGCATCCCCAGAGGCTAGCAAAGTGGCCGGTGATGCAACTGCTCAGGTGAACCCAGAGGCTGATCCCGCAGCCTGCGAAGTCACTGGCACGCGTAACCATTTGCTAAGCCGTGAGATCGGTACTCGCATGCTAGCAGCTATCATGTGCGCCTGTTGCGTGGCTAGGTGCAATGACCATGACACCGACGCCAGAGCTGACGCAAAGCGCAAACGCAGCGTGCCGTGCGCGGCGTCTACAGCGGTAAGTGGGAATGCCGATCTCACTGACCTTGCTTCCGATCTGTGCGCCACCCCCCGTGACACTTTCGTGCACTTGCAGACTAGGAAGGGGGATGCGTGCGCTCACGACGGAGAACCCGACGTGACGGCCAGACCACTGCGAGTGGCAGAGCTTTGTTGCGGGGTGGGGGGTGTACATAGGGGGTTAGAGGACTTTGCCAGACACACAGGTGTCAAGGCTGAAGTGGTCCTTGCTGTAGATAGGGCCGAATACACATGCGAGGCGTACAAGCACCAGTTCCCTGGCACAGAAGTTCTATGTGCAGACATCGCCAGTCCAGCAGTGCTCAAGCGCCTCAAGCAGCTGGAACCCGATGCATTCTGGGTCACTGCCCCATGTGTTGACTTCTCGCCCTCGGGCAAGGGCGTTGAAGGCGAAGCGGCCAGCGTGTTGCCCTCCGTTGCACAGCTTGCTGTAAATGTACGGCCAAAATTGGTCTTTCACGAGAATGTGCCTCGAATGCTGTTGTCTGGGGCATGGGGCTGCGCCGACGGCCACATGCGTCAGGCGGGGTATTCGACCTTTGAGGTGCAATTTCGTGGCACTGATGTTGATGGTGGAAGTTCACGCGAGCGCATCTATACTGTGTCTGCGTGCAACACCCAGGCCACCCCTGCACGTTTTGCCCGCCTGAATGCCCTGTTGAATGAGCGCTTTCGCAGCAGTACCCCAAAGACTGTGCGCGATTGCACTGGTTGCATGGAGGACACATTTTACTGGGATCCTCGTCAACCGCACCGTGCTGGCGTGCTTTCTACTGACATGCCACTGCCTAGCCCTGTGACTCGCCAACCTGGCAAGGGTCCCACAAGGTACGTACAGAGAGCCAAGGATGCCGGTCCTGCAAAGGACGCATTGATACTCTCGCCTGAACAGGTGATGGAGTGCCTGGGCTACCATGAGCCCTACCCTGAAGGCACACTCACCCAGAGACGCAAGTGGGCCGCTGACCTAGTACAGCCCGCGGCTGTAAGCGCCCTGATGCAGTGTGTTCATGCCGTTGCCTCTCTGCCCAATTGTTGGGAGAGACCTGCCCCCGCTGGCCCTGACGTAACTCCTGGAGAGGTAACAGTGCATGATCACACGGCGCCGCCGCCGGAGTGGGTCGTGGACGCATCGCAGCCAGCACTACTGAGGATCGCCGGGACCTGCTCAAGCGCGCTAGGGAGTGCTGCGAACTGGTGTTGGGAGAAAGGGAGAGCGTTTCTTGCTTCGCTGCGCCAAGGTGAGCCAGTGCAATTAAATGAAGTACAGTGGCAACGCGGTGACGACGAGTCTGACTCTGATTCTGACTCACCAAGAGTAACCGTTGAGCCAGCAGTGCCTCAGTCGACTGCAACACCCAAGACGCCGATGGTAGAAGAGAGCGCTAACCCTGACTCTGACTCAGCGACACCACTGCAGACTCGCATGACACTGCACGAGTTGAAACCTAGGTGGGCAGCAAGAGGCAAAGCGCCCATGCCACTCCACAGAGTCACCCCGGTAGGGAGGCCACGCAAGAATGGCTTTGTACACATGACCATGCGCACACAGGTGGGCGATGCCGTGCAAGAGTTTGGTCTGGATACACTGGTGGATTGCGGCGCGGAGGCTGAGTTCATCAACAAAGATTCAGCGCACAAGCTGCCGCCGGGCACCATCTGCCCTCTGGCTGATGGGGACTTCACTACGGTGGAGCTCGCTGACGCCAAGAAGTCGGTACCTGTAGAAGGGGTGGTGCACGCTCAGGTGCGCTTCAAAGACCACCTGCTGACGCACCGATTCTACGTCGTGGACCTGCCTTACCAGGCAATCTTAGGGTCAAACTTCTTTGGCAAGTACGGCTCCGTGATCTCCTACGAGCACGGGATGAAATTCTATCCCGCTGGCTCGTCAGGCCCCGCTGTGCCCATGCGTGAACGTGCGCGCGTTGGAGCCTTGGAGCCCCCCGAAGCAAACTCCATCAAGATAGGCTCAGCAAGGGTACACACCAAGGACAAGCCTGTACTGCCAGAACGCAAATATCTTCTCAGAGCAGCCTCAAACCAGGTCATTGACGCTGACACCGCGCACACGCTGGAAGTGGTGTCTCACCCGCCACTGCAGTGCACAGGTCCTGTAGAGGTGCTGCTAACCCCAGACGTCCCAGAAGCGGTGACGGCCGTGAACAAGTTGGCCGAGCAAGGCGTTGTGTTGCTGGACTCAGTAGATACTGCCATGCCGAACAAACCACTCAGGCTAATGGCTGAAAACACTTCCACAATGCCAGTGCTCATCCGTAAGGGAGCAATACTAGGCGCTGTTGAAGCACCGGAGATGGTGTGCGGTCTAGACGTTGACCAAGAGACGCTCACAGCTAACCTCACGCGCATAGCGCTCAGCCGACTTTCTAGCGACCCCCCAACCGTAAATCAGGTGAAGCCTAGCTCAGATCCCACAGCAACCACACAGGCTGAGGCGGAACGCACCGCTCACAGGCGTAAGGTAGCTGAAGAGCACAATGCCACCTTAGAGCTCTGCACGGACGAGGAGCTGGCAGACGTGCTGAAGCGGGATGGTAAGGTGATACCTATGTTGGAAGAGCGCGACAAAGACGGTGTTAAGTACTACGATCGGGTCATGGAAGTGCTACGCCGCAGACGTGCTGCCTTTGCAAAAGACCCCAAAAACCCTAGGGTCACGGATCGCTTTGACGTGGACATTGATACCGGAGACGCGGCCCCCATAGCCGACAAGGCGCGGCGTTGGGCCGAGCGCGAGGCCAAAATCATTTTTCAAGCGATTCAGGACGAAAGGAAGCGTGGGCAAATCAGACCTGCTAGTGGGCCATGGGCCAGCAACCCTGTGCTGGTGGCTCAAAAGGGCAAGATACGCTTCTGTGTTGACTACAGACCGCTTAATAAGGTCACAAGACGTGACGAATACGGCTTAGGCAACATGGAGGACTTGATTCAAAAGGTGGCAAGTTCAAGAATTTTCTCAGCTCTGGACTTTGCCTCAGGCTATAGGCAAATTCCCATGACCAAAGAGTCCTCTTGCAAGACGGCTTTCCGAGGGCCCGATGGCTCCCTATGGGAGTACAAGGTCGCGCCGTTTGGACTAGTATGTCTGCCCAGCATTTTCACGCGCTGCATGCACGAGCTGTTAGGCGCTGCCAGACAGACTCATGCGTGCGTGTATGTGGATGATGTGCTGGTTCACAGCAAAGGGCTTGAAGATCACATAGCTCACTTGGACGATGTGCTGCGTCGCGTGGAGGAGTATGGCATGAGTGTGTCAAGGCACAAGTGTCAACTCTTCGCCGAGGAAGTGACATACCTAGGTCACAAAGTCGGCCGGTATGGCATTAGGCCGTGTGAAGACAAGGTCAAGGCCATGGTGGACATGATGCCCCCGCTCGGTAAGGATGGCAAGGTTGACAAACGTCTCATGCAAGTCTTGATGGGATGTTTCAACTACTACAGGCGCTACATTCACCGATTTGCGTCCATCGCGGCGCCATTGATGGAGTGTACCAGGGACGGTGCTGACATGACATGGAATAAACGCCGTCGAGATGCACTCGCAGAGCTCAAACGCGCGATGTCGAGCGCACCCGTTATCATGCACCCAGATTTTGACCTGCCATTCATAGTACACACAGATGCTAGCAAGTTGGCAGTCGCTGGAGTGCTATCCCAGTTTGTGCCACTTGAGAAGCTTCGAGAGCGGCACAAAGATTTTCCATGGGCTCACACCCGCCGTGCCAAGACGGTGGATGGTAAGCCAGCCAGAGAGGTAGTTGTAGCATTTTACAGCAAAGTCAATTCAGTGCAAGACGCAAAGCTAGGTGCCACCGCGCTGGAATGCCTTGCTGTAGTGCTGGCCCTGAACAACTTCCGCTCATACGTGTGGGGTAGGCCAGTAACCGTCATTACAGATGCGTCGGCACTGCGCTGGTTGCTAAAACTGAATAACCATAATAGCAAACTCCTGCACTGGGCCATGCGCCTCCAGGAATATGACGTCATGGTCGTACACCGCCCTGGTAAGGACAATGGCAATGCAGACTGCCCCTCACGAATGCCTCAAATGACGGAAATCCTGGGCCCCAGAGAGTATGACCACGCTGATGAGCAGTGGCCAGACTGTACGGATGCAGGACCTGCTCCGCCTACTGGGGTACGCTTTGAGAGCGAAGAAGTCGTGGATTCCCCCGCGAATATAGGCAGGATTGGGGCTTATGCCTCATACCCAGATGGCCCTGGCATGCGCTTTAACAAAGTCGCACAGGTATCCCCAGACCTGAGCGAGGCCATGCTCAAACTTAACCCCGCACAAGTGCAAGATGCTTTGTTTGACACCTCGCTTGAAAGCAGCAGTGGGGACGCCGTGCTTTTCAAAGAAGAGGGAGGTGAGCAGCCGGAGCAGTCGGAGCCGGAGCTGCAGGAGCTGGCGCTGGCGTCAATGCTTTGCAATCTGCGCACCGGAGTGTACCCAGATGGCGTGTGGGATAGCTGCGCATCACTCTTGGCACAGCAAACGGGTGAGCGTACCGAAACCGAGAACTGTGAAAGCAGCAGCGAGCAGGAACCTCAACTTCAAGTAGACATGATGTCAGTTGATAGCCCTGTTCAACCCCCCGCGCCAGCAACCTCGGAACACCCTGGGGACCTTGCAGGAGGAAGCTCAGGTCAGCCCGCAGTGCTTGAGCGCGATAAATTTGTGCAATGGCAAGGGCGTGACTCTTTCTGCATGGCTGTGAGGAATTACCTAGAGGACCGCAATGAACCTTCTGATGCCAAGTTGGCAAAGTTCATACCCCAGAACCAAGAATTCTTCACGCTAGAGCCTGATGGCCTGTTGGTGCACTTCGCAGCCAGTCGCCCCAAGAGGGGAGCCCTGATCACACAGTGGGTCACCCCTGAGGCACTGAAGCCCCTGGTGCTACGCATGTGTCACGACGATGGCAGCGCTCAGCACCCATCGACCGCCGCCACGCACGCCAAGGTGTTTGAGAACTTCTACTGGCGCGGCATGGGAGCTGACATTCGCGACTACGTGCGCAGTTGCATAGCGTGCCAACAGACCAAACCTCAGACGACAGCTCAGTACAAGCAAGTGCTCATGCCCCCTCAGCGCATGTGGCAGCGTCTTCACGTAGACTTCACTGAGCCAGGAGTCATATCTCTTGAGGGGCACCGCTACCTACTCGTGATAGTGGAAGCCAGGTCTGGCTATTGCTGGATTTTCCCCACTAAAAAAAGATCCGCTGCTGAGGTAGCTCCCCTGCTTGCGAAGGTGCTGCTTGAATGTGGCACACTGGTGGAGGAGTTGTGCTCGGACGGAGCCAAGGAATTTGTGGGTGCGTTGGTGACTAGCCTCTGCCGGGCCTTTGCTGTTCAGAAGGTAGAGACTAGCGCATACCACCCCCAGTCTAACGGTGTCGCTGAGAACTTGAACGGTCGTGTCAAGAGGGCCCTGGCCAGAGTGTGCTCGCACTACCAGAATCGTTGGCACGAACAAGTTGACATCGTACAGTTTGCACTGAGGAACACTCCCAGGGAAGAGACAGGCCTTACGCCTTTCTTCTGTGTCTTCGGTCGCGAGGCCAGATTCCCCCTAGATGCCCTCATCTCTAAGCCAGAGTGCACGACAGATCTGCACATAGAGGTGAAGCGGTTACAAGAGAATCTGAAGCTGGCAGAGTCTGTCATAGGCGAGGCGTTAAGCTCCAGGGCTGAGCGCATCCAAGCTCGTAACGACAAGATTCAACGCACCCTGCATGTAAGTGTAGGCGACTATGTATGGGTCAAAAAGCCGCCCTCTGAAGGACGCGCGAGTGGCCTGGAGGAGCGCTTCACCGGACCCTGGAGGCTGATAGCACCCTACGGTGACTCAGGGCTGTCATTTCAATGTCAACTCAATGGCGCGCGTATGCGGCTCACTGATGCACACGTGGAAAACATGAAGCCGTATCACCCTAGGCCTGCTAGACTGGTCAGCGACGGAGTACACGCCGCCGTAGACCCAGAGCAGCTGAAAGAACTGGACCTTGATCAGCGGTTACAGAGAATTCTAGACCGCAGGGCTAATGAGGACGGTAGCTGGTCATACAAGTGGCTGGCACGCGACGGTACCTCGTCTGAGTGGATTCATGAGAAGGAGTTTGCAGAGAGTTTCATAGTGCCGTCCTGGGTGCTAGACACTTTTCATGCCCTCTATGAGATCCAACACGAAGGTCACATGCCGTCGTACGCAGAACGCCCTAGCCCACGTGAGGACCGCTCACTACCCAAAGACGAAGCGTTGAAGCGCTACCCTTGTGGCACTCAGGTGGTAAGGCAAATTTCAGGTGCCGATCCCGAGACCACTGAGTACATTTGGGGCCAAGTGCGCGACTTCGTACGATTTAAGTGGCGAGTGCGTTACACGGATGGAATTTGGGAGGACCTGACATCGGCACAGGTACGCTCGGGGAAGTTGCTAGCAGAAGGTGTGCGAGACAGGCTACGCAGGCTGGCGCGTGAACGAGGCAAGCCTGACCCTGCTGAGCATGCTGCAGATGTTACAGCTGACCCGCCCCCAGGCGTGCGAGTCACGGTGTGCCCCCACGTTCCCACCAACTTTGGGCCACTGTACGTCGGGCAAGTACTGCGCTACAGGTTCCCAACGGGCTGGAGCCGTGGCAAACTGCTAAGGCACATCTCATCGAACCGTGAGCGCGGGGAGCACGTATTTGATGTAGAGTTCCCCAATACGCGCGGAAACAGGCCGATGGAGAGGCGCCTGAAGCTCCGCCAAGAGTACTACCGCGACGATCGCAACGCTGAACCTTCCTCGTGGAACCTGCTATTGGCACAGGAAGTCATAGAGCAGCCTGAAACCCCCCACACTCCCATAGAACCTCAGGTTGCGTTGGGCCAGAATGACCTAGGACCGCGCAAACGCCCGCGTCGCCGTTGAAGCTGTGCTGACCCTGTGCGTTAGCACTGGAGAGCAGTGTCATCGTCACGCACCCGGTGCACGCCAGACCGCCTAGGGTTTGACACGCGCCGCGTAGCCGGCCAATGAGGGACTTGAGAGCGTGTACCGTGGTGGTGATGATGCGACAATGAACACCGATGCTGTCTTCTGCGTTTAACAAGTATCATAAAACGCCGTGCGTCTCATGGGCGCGCCGTGGACGGCGGCCCTTTCAAAGAAGAGGGATGATACAAAGTCCATGTCACAGTGCAGTTCAAGTGCTGTGTACACCTTTGACTGTACTGTACAAGTGTACTTCAGGCCAGTTCACCTGAGGACCGTTCCTAGGAATTTGCTTGGACTGTTCCAGGAACTACTTGCACAGAACAATCTGGGGCAGCATCTCTGTGGCTTGCTTGGGTACTAACTCTTGCTAGCCAGCTGCTGGACAGCAGGGACTCATTGGAGCTGAGCCATCACCGATACACCAGGTGTGTGGTCTTTTCTCCATGCAAGTGGTTAGCCTACATCCTGAGAGTGAGCTCCTGTTTCCCAGAAGGGCTTGGCCTGCTCATGGAGCATCCCCAGAGGCCTTTCCTTTCGGATCATATTCATCTTGTTCGGGCCGCACACTCTCAATTCTGTGGATTTTCTAGCATCATGCAGGGCTGTCTAGCTCATGCGCCTCCTGCATTCTGGCGGGGGGGGTCAGTCGCGCCTGCCTGCGAGCGAGCGTAACCGGCTCGTATCATGCGCCTGTCAAGGCTCGCATGGACATAGGCCACAATTACATCCTCCAGGGCGCGGTGATGCACAGCTCAACTACTCGACTCGTGCTGAGACTCGTGCTCTTGCAACTGGCTCTCTGGCTCCTGGCTCCGTGTCATCCCTCCCCCTTTTCTCAAGGCTGTGCGCACCCTCCTGGGTGACCGCCGCACCAGCATTGCTTAGGTAGCCACCCCTACCATAACCTCTAGATACGTGAGGCCTCACTTTAGCGGATTTTTCTCTCGTGATTGAGTGTGCCCGTTAACAAGCTTCGCCTAGGTGATCGCTGGCACCGCTTTTCTCAGTAACGGTGTGGGATTTATAGCTCAGCATACCCAGCATTCCATGCCCAGTGCACTCGTTAAGCGGTACACATATCATCGAAGCGACGGGTAGATGCCAGGTTGAAGTTCGCAAAAAACAAGCCAACGAGCACTCGCAACGGCAGCGTTAGGGGTGACGAGGCTAGGTATGATCGGTTGCCATCTGATACGAAAAAACTAGGTGGTAATTTGTGAAGATGTGTGATGTGGGATGAGTAAGATGCTATGTTGAAGCTGACTTTTGGTGAGCAGTTGAGAAACAGAGAGAGGTAGAGAGAGAGAGAGAGCACAGAGACAAGTTAGGGATCACCTGTGTTAATGTAGCGGTCCTCACAGCTAGCTGCACAGTCCAATGCTTGGGTGGGGGGCTTCCCTCAGTCTTGCTCCAGCGAGTTCCAGGAAGAGAAGTGTGATACTCTCAATCTCTGGCCAGCTAGGAACTAGGGTTAGAACTACAAATGTGAAGTTGCATACCTCAGCTGGCGGTTGCACAGCATATGGGACAATCAGAGCTCTACATGGACACTGCGTGCAGCTAAGCAGGCGAGGCGGCTTGAGCAAACACAGGCAATAGCAACATCTTGACACCATCACTGGCAGTCAAGACACCAACAAAGCAAAACAGTAGGCATTGAAATCAAAGAGTCAGTGGTTGATTGCAGCACATGCAAACGGGACAGACGAAAACACCGTGGTACCAGAGCGTCATCATGTACCGCGGTGCTGTTTTGCAGTCGTTGCAACGGCTGCG
>JAFCMP010000443.1:0-14170 GCA_017506865.1 Tribonema minus
CTATTAGTAATAGGTAGTAGTTGAACTCTTTTATAAAGGTATAGATGAGTGAACTCATTGAGCTATGTAGTGGCTTTAGAAAAATGCGAACTAGCTTTGTGCTTGATAATAACTTATGATTGAATATATGTGTTGCTTGCTCTGTGTTTTGTGTACATCAGTTGCATATGCATATGCTACGTCACCACGAAGTCCGGAGTCCTTGTGGTCAGTGCAGCCTGAGTGGTGCACACTATGGCATGTCACATGGTGCACGCTGTCACACGGTGTGCTGATGCCTGCCTATCATGCTGTAATGCTACCGTATCATCTGCAGCAAAGCATCATGATGCATCTGTATACTATAGCATGTCTAAGGCGTGCTGATGTGTTTGTGATACTAGCACAGTAGTACTACGTAGCTACGCCATGATGCTCAGCCAGTGGGGGAGTCATGCACTTCGATGCCATCATGATGCTCAGCGGCATGATGTGCGCGGGCATGACATGGTATCACCTCCGAGTCCATATACGCCCGGCCCATCATGTACAGACGTACGTCGATTTACACGCACATACGACGCCAATATTAATGTTTTACGGATATACGCCATATATGTTTTAACATACTATAGTATACATTTCGTCGACACCCAATGTATTTATGAAGGCCCAAGGGAGGCCGGGCTACTACAGTGCTAAGTCTTTTGTTGAACCAGATTCTCACTTATGGCGCGAAAACCCAGAACCGGTCTGCCGGGATTCCGGATGTCCAGCTTGCAAACCGAACACACTGTGCATGCCATGTGTGCTCTTGGTGTGCAAGTACTTTTCAAAGTTATACTTACCGTTCATGATCTGCAGGGTGCAAAAAAACCCAGATGAATGGTATTTGAGCTTGCTTTACGGGATCTACATGACATTTGAAAGTGTCGTAATGACAACCACTGTGTTACTTAAAGCCTTAGCACCACAGTGACTGGCAGGTCTTCCGAGTTCCAAGTATTTTTTACTATAGTAGTGTTAATTCTCGCTCATGGCGCGAAAAAGCCCAGGTGATTGGTATCTAACTTGAAGCTTGCTGTACGGTATCTACATGTCGTGCGACAGTCTGAAAGTGTCTCAACGGCACTCACTCAGAGGCTCAAACGCCGCCGCCGCCAAATGGCGTCTCGGGATCCTCCCCTACGTCCTTCTCCATGGACCCCCCTCCCCCTGGATTCTGCCGTGTGTGTCATGACACGGCCAGAGTACGTCATGTGGAGCGCTGTCGATAGTGCCGAGTGTAAGCGCGCCAGGGCGATGCCCTTAATAAGAGCTTTAGGGCGCGCTCCTCCGGCGGCTCACATCCTCCGGCTGGTGGCATTAAGAGCTTTAGGGCGCGCTCCTCCGGCGGCCACTTACATCCTCCAGCTGGTGGCATACTCCGTCACAGCCTCCAGCAGCTTCCGCCCCTGCGCCCGATGCAGCCAAATGACGCGATTGCCAAAGTGGCAAGTTTGCAGCAATTCTGATCATAATGACCAGAATAGTGGGTGTATTTGGCAGCCTCTTGGTCCCGGCAGCAACGTTCGGGGTGACCTGCTGCAGTCTTCGCCGCCCGCGACGCCACCTGTGCCTCGAAGCAGGTGACGTCCACCATGAGCGGTGTCGTCTTCATGACATGAATGTAGCACGGCGAGAGGGTCTCATGAATGCATTTCGTGTGTAGTGGTGGTTCGTGTGTATGCACCATGGTGGTTGGGGGGGCGGGGGGGCGGGGGATGAGGCTGTATTTCACCGAAAAGATTTCAGCGAAGACATCTTTGAGGCGGCGGCTGTCTGCATCATGACGGGTGTTGGTGCTTAATGGCGCTGTGCTAAGCGAGATGATGAGGCTTTCTTCGACCGCGGTGCTGGTGTGCTTCCAAATCGGGTCCCAGCTACGGAGTGCGGTCAGTCGATTTGAGGTGACCAGCGGAAATCTGCCGAGCCCAGGGTCTTGCGGGCCCAGCATACCAGGGATGCTTTCGGAAGATGGCGAGTCGTGCTGCTCACTCAGGTACGCCTCGAAGTCTGCCGCGCTGCAAGCTTCTGCTGCTCTGCAATCTTGGATTTCAAGGAATGATCATTCAAACACTCACCGAGCCAAGAATCTCTTTCAAAGTTTGAAAACGATAATCATCCTGATTACCAGACAGTACTCCTGCAGCGGTTCCCTTGTATACTCAGAAGGCGTTCAGCGCTGCACTATACACCTTGCAGCATTCCCTTGTGCGTCACGAAGTGTATACTCTACACAAATCATCACAGCACAGAGCGCTTTGAAGTTAATAGTTACTGCAGCATCAGATTCTACTGGGAGACTCTGGTTGCTGTGCCTTCAAGCTGCTCTTGCAGCAAAAGCAGACGAGATTTTGTTACGAGTATCACATGTTCTTAGTGACACGGTTGTGTTTGCAGACTCTAGTGTACAGTTCCGACCTCAAATCAGCCAACGGCAGACAGTCACTCGAGTTGCAGGCACATTTACAGCTTCACCAACTTGAAGTTGAACTTGAATATGCTGCAGGCGAAGACGCTGCTGTCGACATCGAAAATGTTGAATTGTAATACGTCGAAGCAGTGTTGTGACAAAAATTAAGTTCAAACCTGAAGCAATAAGCCTTCAAGTTGAACTTGAAGGTGAGAAACCACCGGTGACCTGAAAACAGTCCACGTGAAACTGTGTATTGTAGTACGCATCACAGACAACGCTCGTTAACGCCGAGAGGCGTGGCAGCGAATGCGGCTGGTGTGGTGGGTGGGCTGGGCTGCAGGGCTTGCAGGAGCTAGCACCAGCGGCCCTCAGGTGATGCCAGCGTGCGTAGCCCCTTCGAGAAAACTTCAAACGTGTGGTGGTGTCTCGGAAGCCCTGGCTGGCGTGCGGAGGAGGGACAGGCAGCGGCTTGGCGTGCTTGGAGAGCAAGCGGAGTCGGCTGCACGCCACGGCACCAACCACAAGTTACTCGCAGCGGTAAATGGCAATATCTTGTCAGGCTTGCAGCCTGCGGTGAGCCGTGACCTCGCTCATCAAGGAGGCGATGCTTTACTTAGTTATATAGCCTTTCTCTCTAGCGTCAGCGCCTGGCGCCCAGTGACTCCCTCTGCTTATCTCTATGATATCGGGGTTCACGAAGATAGCCACAATCTCCAGTTCAGGGCCCATTATGGTGACCTTGGCCTGCATGAAAACTTTGAGATGGAGTCTGCGTGGAGCTGGGTGGCCCTAAGACGGGTCTGTCTGTGGGGAGAGAGTCTTGCAGCTTTGTTTTGTATCCCTGCTAGTGTGTGGGGGACAGTCGCTTGCGGATGCTTTGTTGGGGGTGATATGGGGGGCCCGGTGAACCACCGTCTCGCCCATCAAGGAGGCGATGCTTTGCTTAGTTATATAGCCTTTCTTTCTAGCGTCAGCGCCTGGCGCCTAGTGACTCCCTCTGCTTATCTGTATGATATCGGGGTTCACGTAGATAGCCACAATCTCCAGTTCAGGGCCCATTATGGTGACCTTGGCCTGCATGAAAACTTTGAGATGGAGTCTGCGTGGAGCTGGGTGGCCCTAAGACGGGTCTGTCTGTGGGGGGAGAGTCTTGTAGCTTTGTTCAGTATCCCTGCTAGTATGTGGGGGACAGTCGCTTGCGGGTGCTTTGTTGGGGGTGATGTGGGGGGCGGGGTGCGGCGTGCAAGCTTTGCATGCTACACCCAAGAGTGAAAACAAGGCGACACACCTACAACATGGCATTTCCACAGCCACAAGTGGAATATAATAAAAGTACGCATCGCGCTCAAGTACCTACATGCATATACCACCTCTCTTAATTCATTGTAGTAATCATGATTGTACAATTAAATTTTGTTGCATTGAGCACTAAGTCTTGTGCGGTTTACTCAGTCTGAGACTCAGACTTTGAAATTTGCTGGCGCTGCGGCACTCAACTAGCTTGAGCGCTGTTACCTCATGCGGAGTCCTAACCATTCGCTGTTCTCGCTTAGAGCAGAACGCGGTGACTGCGGCACTGCCTTGCACTATCATGATCGTGATCATCACGTCACATGAGCACTTCAACTCAAAGCACTCGACAGACGCTGCCTCCGAGTCACTGTAGGCTCGCAAGTGCCTTGAGCATGGGTTCCAAACTTCTTTCAAATTATATACTATATTGTAGTACTAAACTGTAACTGAGCATACTGATGCTGATAACTGCGCAATAATGCTGACTGAATTGCGGAGTGCTGCAGCATGACATGACGGCTGCCCTGTTACTGCAACAATGTAACAATCAGCTACTGTAACAGTGCTACGGAACATGCACGTGTCGTAACGACCAGCGGTACACGCCGTGTAATGACTCAAGAGGAAGGTTAGCTCATTGGGATAACTGTACAACGCTGGCAAGTGCTCTTCACGGTCACCGTGTTGCAGTTGACGCTGCAGCAGTTGCAGTGCAGGCAACCTGAATATGCCACAGCGCAAAAGTGAGGGTGCTGTGTCATAATGATGAATCAGATCCTCTGCGAGGTGAGGCACTGGCAGCTTGAGGGAGCCTCTGAGAGCCTCAGGCTGGGCTTTGACCTCTTCAAGTTGGTGTGAACACCTTGAATGCCTTGAAACGACAGTCACTGCTGCAGGCCAGCACTGCAGTAGCGGCCAAGCGGTCTGCGTCCCGGACTTCAAGTTGTTCAATGAGCTTTAGGGACAAGCACCACCACAGCAAACCTTTTTTTTTTACGGTTGAACTAACGGTTGAAGTGTGGATTCCGAATCAGTTGCCAGCAAACGCTTCAGCAAAACCGAAGTACTGTGAAGCAACAGGCAGTTAGTATGTAGTACGTTCACACTGTCCGCCCGTCACGGTCATGGCATTCTCTGAAAATTTAAGGTGTCGCTGACTCACAGGCAGCCTGGGCCTGAGGCTCACTGACTGAAGCCTGGGCTTCGTTTCGTCCCTGGTGCCTCTTTCGAAGCTCATATTTCAAGTTGAACGATATTGCCAGTGGACTGAAATGCTAAAACCCGAAACGGCTTTGAAACGACTGAAACAACTGCCGCAGCGGCTGCCGCGGCAGGAGACTGGCAGCAGCTGCACAATCGTTCACGCCTCAGGCTGATGCCACGCTCGAAGAGGCTTCAGATGTGACCGTTGTTATCTCTATCCATTGACAAGTTGAAAATCATTTGGTCTGAGCCGGCTGTGTGTGAAACTTGTAGGAAGCGTGAAAATATGCATCAGTTATCCTGCAGTCAGCAATGGCATATCACCTAGTAGTACTGTTGTTGCTGAGTCAAATCCCGAGCTTGCCGCTTGGGCTAGGCCCGTACCAGCCTGTCTGAGAACTTCAATTATTGAATGATACACATGAATTATCATTGATCATACAGCCAGTAGTACCAAACATAAATGTCTGCCAGACTGACACTGGCAGTCGAGGTTGTCGAGCTAACACTTTGCCACAGCGTCTGACGGACATCAATGCATAAATTCAAGTTGCTAGTTTACGGTATACTTTTAGGTCCTTTGTATCGCAGATGACATCAATCTCTACTCAATAGTAAGTCTGAAGTTTCTGTCTTTACGCTGAGAGAACCCGGTTTTGTTTGGTATACTTCATGTTGAACTCATAGAATCTGATACAGTACTACCTGCTTACTGAGCATCAGCGCAGCTGCATGCTATGCTCAGCCGCCTTAAGCTTCGATTGGATTGCATGTTATATTATACGATAAGTATATACGCGTAACACAACCGCGGCGGGTGTGTGGAGTGCTGGGCGTCACCCGCGACTGCAGCTTTCATCGTGGCGCGCGCTGCTTGATGTGCAGCTAGGTTACCCCGTGCACCACTCACACATCATGGAGCCGGAGGGGCGCGTTGCACTTCGTGCGACCTCTTCTGGTACATCTCAGGCCGCCAGCGGAAGCGCGCACAGAAACACACAGCGACGCCCGCGTCGTCATCATGACCATGTGCGCCGCTGGCATGCCGGCATGAGAGACTCCGAGAGTCTCTTGTGATAGTATGAGCATTCAATTTGATGCAGGCATGTAAGCGCTCGCCAGAAGTGTTTTAATGTCAGGTGCATCAACTTTCTGCTGAGGACAGTGCGCCCTTTTATCAAGTAAACTTTTAAATTTCAAAGTTCCTGTCCTTCCATTAACAAGTGATGGATATTAGTAATCATATTACAACAAGATCATGACTCATGATAATCGCAACTCAATGCCATGCTAAAAGTCACAGTAAGATTGTGTACTACTTTAAAACCACAAATTGCTGCTTGATTGGCAAGCTCATTAGGTAATACTCAGTCTGATAGTGACTTCAACAATATTTTTCACACCCGGAGGCCATCATGGCAACTTTAAAATCCAACGTCACCGGTGTGTCATCATGATGTCTGCTTTTTATTATACCAATTTGAGCACAATCGAATGGTTCAGTTCACATGTCAACCAAATTCTGGTGCGAGCGCGACAAAGCTTGTGTTCTGAGCAGGTACCAACGGCCGGCGTTTTTGGCTTTGCGCGCGGTACTCACTTTCTGTTGCGATCGCTGCATGTCTCAACAGCCTCAGTGCCTCTGCTTTCCTGATCCTTGCCGGTCGCGGTGACCACAGGTGTACCACATGCAACAGCAGGAATCCACTGGGTCAGGCGATGGCCGCGACGCTGCCATTTGAGTGCAATGCAACAGTCATTGCGGCGCATGGCATAAGCTGCCAACAGGCACATGCCGCACCATGCGCTATGGCGCAGTCAAGACTGGCATCAGATTCAACTCTGCGTGTCCGCCTACCACCCGGCATGTTTGATGGTCTACCCCCCACCCAAGAAAGCCACCGCGGTGAGAGTCGGACCCTAGCGGCAAATTGCACAAAATCGAAGAAGCGCGGCGTATCCATTGACCCACGATCAAGCGGCGACTACTTTGCACGCGAGGGGAGCCTATTGGCCACTGGTGTGCGCTGGTACAATAACTGGAACGTCACCTCCCAGAACGCCACGGCGTTCAGTCGCCTGGCCTTCATGCCCATGGTGTGGTCGCGATATGGGGCGACGCATTGGCTGCAGGCCATTCAGCCGCCACCAACCCCTGGAGGCCCTGGCAGCATTCTGCTAGGGTTTAATGAGCCCAACGGCCAAATGCAGGCCAACATGACGCCGCAGGTTGCGGCGTCTGTCTGGGGGGGTGTCCTGGACAGGGCAAAGGAGCTGGACTTCAAGCTAGCCAGCCCCTCACCAACAAAAAAGGGGTACCCGGCGGCGCTGCTGTCGGGCATTGTGTGGCTGCAGCAGTTCTTTGCGGAGGCGGACCAGCTGTACAACACCACCAACGCAGGCGTCCACTACATCAACATGCACTCTTATGACTGCAACATAGCCACCGTCAAAGATCGCATCGACTTGGTCTCCGCGACCTTCAATGATACGCGAGTCATCATATCCGAGGTAGGTTGCGCGGCGGCTAAGCTCGCGGGCAACGCCACCATGATGATGGACTTCATGCAGCAGGTGGTGCCTATGCTGGAGGCGCACCCGCGCGTGGCATACTACAGCTGGTTTAACGGACTAGAGAAGTACGCTGTGTCGCCTGCCAGTTCCTCATTGTTCAGCAGAAAGAACAAACTCTCTGCGCTCGGACTCGAGTATACCAAATGCGTGCCGAAGCCTCAACCCGCGACCCCGCCCCCCACCTCTGCGCCCACTGTCGTAGCAACCCAAAACCCTCAGGCTGATGCAATCCTGCCATCCGCCAGCGAACCCTCAGGCAGCATACTGTTCCAGCACCCACGGGAGGTACAATGCCTGTTGGACCTGCGATGTTGAGCGTAGGAGGGAATTATTTCAAGCTTGCAGGTTATGTGTTTTACAGCTTGGAGCACTTGCAGCATTGGCGAGCCCGTCAACACGCAGTGGTCCCATTGATCAGACGTTACGTCGTCCACCTCCAAGCACTTACATGTCACCTCAGAGTGGGTTTCCATTCAGCTGTACTTCGCTTCACTGCAGCCCTTTTATCAGGCCGGCATATTTCTGACAGTGTTGACACCAGTAATATAGCCCCCAGGCTCTCAATATGTGATTGCAGTTGTAGAGACACAAGAACAAACGTTGCAGCAGCCAATTGCGGTGCCAGCAAGCAATGGCGCAGCGACTACTGCGATGACACATGTAGTGTGTGTTCCAGTGGCTGCGTGTTCTGCCTCGAGCAACCACAGCAGATGTTGCGCTGCGTGCATGACTGGGCTCAAGCAAACGCCACCTCAGCGACATTTGTTGCCTGGCTTGCACTGATGCAAGCTGTCTACCACTGCTGTCATCCTTTACATCTGTGCTTTCTTACGACTGAGCCAGTTGAGGGGAAGGCATTGACTGCACCAACTGCTGCAACTATGACAGTTGTTGAGTTTGGCACATATTCACAAATCAACATTTTTGGGCAAATTGCATTTTGTGCCTGTGGTGTCAAAGTGACTCCTGGGATTGCAACAGTTAATGAGAATGTGATCGGTGAGTGTATGAGCGCATGTGTTTGAGAATTCACCATTGCTGCAAAGCGTGTGTGCAATGATGCCTTGCGTGGACAGCATAGCATGACAGAATGCCGACCAAAGCTCACAACGCAGTCGTGGCATGTTCCAACTGACAGAGTGCATCCAGTGGCATGTTCCAATTGACAGAGTGCATCCGGGCATATTAGCGCCTGTACGACGATTGTTGTACAAGCGCCAATGCACCTCCATGGACACACACAACTCAGGAATGAGCAAGTTGTATGGCACAGCAAGAACTGGCCTTCTCGCTGCCTGGTGTAAGCCAATTATCCAGCATACTTGGTGATGCTCAGTTTTGTCACAATTTGTCAGTGATATATCACTGAGCCGCTGGCAGCATATGTCATGCATTGTAACCTACGCAAAAATGCTATTTAAGCTCTTCTGAGCTCAAGTTCATTTGCACTACAAGGGCCGTATACACGTTGAAAACGTATGGTATACCACCGTGTCTCAGGCCGTGCGTGCATACTCTCTTGAGGAAGAATTTTGCATCAGTGACTCAAGGTGCTTGACCTGCCAAACTCAGATTACCTTGCAGAACACCATTGCAGATGTCTGAGGCACTGTAACAGGCACCAGATGAGGCCGCTGCTTGAACTGGCAGCAGCATACTGGTTGACCCTTATGTAAACCATTTGCTATGAAGCGATGGGCCAGATTTTGACTGGAGTTAGGGTCAGCCCAGTGTAAGGCCAACAGCGCAAACCTCAAACGACATTTCGGCGATAGGAAGACACCCATACATCAAGGGATACCCTAGCCTCGGAACACACATAATTTTATTTCGAGCTGTCGCTGGCGGCGCAATAGCTTAACAGAACTTGGCCCTAGTTGTAACGCTGCCCGCATGCCTGCTTCAGCTTTGCTGCAGTACAATGTGCAGTAACCACAGCTTGAAAACAATGAAGTATTGTGGCATGTTGCTGCACTTGTGGCCAGAAGTACTGCCAAGTTGAATAGCATGTCTCGAGCTTCTCCACGCCCACCATGAGTATATATGCCCACCGGTCATGCAGGAGCCAGCAAAGCGCGCTCAGTCCTCCATATGTCTCAACGGCAAAATTTCAGATGTGACATCAGTCACGTGATGTCCACGCCTTCATGACAGCGCACCGTCATGAACACTTGCCGTCAATAAATGTGGAAGTCCTCACGTGGCGTCACAGCTAGCGATTGTATGCTGTCCTCCACAGCAGTCGCGACTGAGCGCTGCCCTGCACCGCAATCAGCTGGTGCTTGCGGCGCCTGACTGCTGGACCCACACATCAGTGCTGCGACACTGCTCAGATCTTGATTGGTGCCAATGCGGCTGTCTGTACAAAAGAATAGCTACAACATTGACCTTGAGCTGCTGGTATACCAGGACTACGCCCCAGCACTGTGCTGTCGATCAAAGCTGGTGCTGCATTGCCGTTGGCACCTGCGCTGCCTGTAGCCACTGTTTTGGGCAGCCTCTGCTCCTCATTGCGAGAGGCTCGAATATTGCACGCAAAGTCTAAATCATGCTCAAATACCACACCTGCCACAGCACAGGCAGCACTGCTCATCCACTGCCCGCCGCAGGTGCAGGCGCTGCACCCGCAGATCCTGTACCACTGCTAAGTGCCGCCAACATCTCAACAGCTTGCGGCTCTTCGGTATATGATGCACCCGGTAGTGGAGTGGCAGTGGAGGGCTTGATACACTCAAAAGTGCCTCGTGCGCTTGGCTGAATATGATGCAGGTGCTGTTGCTGCGGCTGCTGATGCAGTATAATCTGGCTTGCGTTTTGCCGAAGTGTACGGCGAGCCGGCTGTGGGCATTGGTGCTGCCACTGCAGATACTCGTGATGCCCACCGCGCTGCCGATGCTGCAGGCATCGGCGATCTTGAGTGGGCGTATGGCATAGCTGTACGGGCTGCCTGCTGAACAGCTGCAGGGGTGCAGGGCATGGCCCGGTGCTGCGACAAGTGACCAGATCAGGAATGTGTTAAGTTGATGGCAGAGGAACGCAGGATACAGGTGTGGAACATATTATTTCACCCACTGTATACAGTGTGACACTGCGGATGCTACTGTGACTGTGAGATGCTGCGCTGTCACCGCCTATGAGAAACCAAGCTGAGACTGGCGTCTATACCGTCACTGAGGGTACTGCATTACATAGAATCTGTGCACCAACGTTCAAGCGCATTGCAAGGCAGCGCAGCGCGTGTATGCATCATAATGTTGGCAATATCGGTGTGGTACGTGCGTGAGCACTGCGGATCCATGCTGATTGGAGGACAAAACAGGCAGCGCCCTGTGACCGCCAACAAAGGGCACAAGTGCTTATTTGAATCGAATCTCAGACTTATTTTGCATATGATGCATGTATGCCAAGCTATTTACAACATGAGCCTTGACACGGATGTGTCGTCAGAAGAGGCTGGTCGGTGTTGAGCTGAACTGTACAGGTGGATACTGTACAATATCATAGCTTGTGTTGAGCTGCCCATTTCAACAGCACACACTGATGTCGTAGGGTACTTACTCTCTACTGCCCAACGTTGGATCTTTTTGGTAATATTAGGGATGTGCACGAGCGTATAATTTCAAAAATTATACTACGTATAACTAGGGATGTGCGCAGCGTATATCGTATATATATCGTATAGATATGTATAGCGTATATAAAACGTTATAATGCGAAAAGCCTATACGCTCTATACGTTTCGCTAAAACGTCATTATTTCGGCTTTTCAGGGTTCTGTTGACCTGCCACATCATCGGAAGGCCACTCTATGACCTCTGACATCGCGTCTCTTGGCCACGTCGCAAAGGTTTCCGGCTGTAGCTGCTGCTGTTGCTGCTGCAGCAGTGTGCTCTGTGCTAGCTAGAGAAATGACGGACTCGGATGAGGATATGGTGGAGGTAGCGCCTGCTGCCCCTGCTGGGGCAAGGGTCATGCAGAAATACATGGGGAAGGAGTACGAACTCAGTCAGCTTTATGCCATGCTGCGCTCTACGCAGCGCAAGGTCGGTGCTGCCCAATGGTGGTCGAGATTTAAGATTGTCCAGGGTGAGCACGCCGTGCTCTTGGAGTGCCTACTGTGCGGTGACAATCTCTCAGCGTCCAACCCTTCAGCGCGCGCCACCACCCACTTCAAACCAGGAGTCTGCGGCGGATTTGCTCCCAAAGCTCCAGCAGCGCCTACTGATGGTGCTGCTGATGTGGAGGAGCTGGAGGAGGGGGCAGCAGCATCAGCAAGCGCCCTGCTTCAGGCATTGCGGGGTACAGGATCACGGCAGAGCAGGAGAAACGCGCTACTCAGAGCCTGGCGCGTTTCTTCTGCAAGCGCAGCGTCGCGCTTCAGCTCATCGAGCAGCCTGACCTTGTTGACGCCTTCGCCACCCTTGGCGTCACCCTGCCTGGCCGCAAAGCGCTATCGACAACTCACCTCGACAGAGAGCATGCCCGCGTCAGCGAGAGCGTGCTAGCGGCAGTGCAGGCGCTTCCTACAGTACAGCTCGCAACGGACGGCTGGAAGCGCCGTTACGCAGGAGGTGGGATCCCTCTGATCAACGTCATGGCCCTCCATCCACAAGGCGGCTCATCTTTCATCAAAGTTGCTACAGCAGCTGGGGTCGTCAAGGACCTCGCCTTGGATCGCCTGGAGCACCTGGCGTGGGCGAAGGAGGTGGCGGGCGGCCAGGAGGGATGGGAGCAGCGCATCTCGGGGATGGTGATGGACAATACCAAGGCCAACCGAGCAGCGCTGGACTCCATCAAGGCGCTGCATCGGATGCCGGAGTGGCTGCTGCTCGGCTGCCAGGCGCACGCGCTTGCTCTGCTTATCAAAGACCTCGCCAACGCGGACAAGTCACCTGGACAGCCAAAGTGTACAGCACCGTACTCATGATGTCCAACGTGATCAACGGCAATGAGAAGGTGCGCACGGCGCTGCGCGCAAAGCAGCTGGCGACGCCGCCCTGCAAAGCTATGGCGATCTCAACCCACTGCCCCACCCGCTTCGCCATCCTGCACTTCATCGGCCGTGACCTGATCGCGTCGAAGGCCGCCATCCAGAGCCTAGTGCTCGACGATGTTGCCTGGGCCGCCGCGACGACAGACTGCACGCACGCGGCTGAGTTCAAAGCGGCTGCGATTGGCATCAGCGGGCGCGGGCGTGGCGCCTTCAACTTCTACGCAGATCTGGAGCAGCTCAGCAAGCTCGTGCAGCCCGTGAGCGATGCCATCCATCAACTGGAGACGGACGCGCCGCGGCTGAGCCAAATGCTGCCGATCTGGCGGCAGCTGCTGGAGCATGCGGAGCTCTTCGATGCGCAGGGCGGAGGCGGCGCTGCTGTCGCAGCAGCTGGCCGCGCTGCTGCCGGCGGCGGCGCCGCCGCTGGCGGCGCTTCGGCGGCGCGCGCCGTGCTGCCGTTGTTCAAGGACCGTTTCACGAAGCACTACGACAAGGCGTGGGCAGCGGCGTATATCGCCGACCCCATCCATGCTACACGGGTGGAGACTACGGGGGAGTGGTTCCTGCCGTTCACGCAGCTTTTGGAGGAGCAACTGGCGGGCGCGATCGAGTGCTTCAAGGAGCTGGCAGGGGAGGATGCTGATGGGGTGGAGGAGGAGCTAGGAGAGCTGGAATTAGGTGCACTGCCTGTTGCCATGTCACGCTTTTTGCCTGCGCTTACGACGCGTACAGAGGTAGAGGGCAAAGTCGTGCTTGCTTCCAACAGTAAGCGTCAGAACTGGTGGCCATGAGAGGTGCCCTGTCGTTTCCTCACTTGGCCAAGGTGGCGGTCAAGCTGTTGTCGTTTCATGTGACCAGTTGTGCCACTGAGCGCAACTGGTCTTTGTGGGGGAATATTTTTGTCAAGGGCCGCAACAGACTTGCACTACAGCGCGCTGAGAAGCTGGTAATGATCAGGGGGAATGCAAAGAACATTGAGCACCGCAGGTCAGAGGAGGAGGTCGTGCTGTCTCTGCTGGCTGAGAAGTAGAGTGCTCATGTAGGTTGAGAACACACAGATGCCACGTGGCAGGCCTGCATTTGTAATCACTACAGCGTTTTTGCTTTGATCTGGATCTCGCTTCTGGTGCCTGTTCTGCAACGCCTGCGATTGATGCTACAATGCATAAAGAAAAATTAATTGAAACAGAGTAGAAGTTCATGTTTTGCCATTAAATATACGTTTGTATACGTGGTATAACATTATAAGGGGTTATAATATACGTTATACGTAGTTTTTGAAATTATACGCTCGTGCACATCCCTACGTAGTTTTTGAAATTATACGCTCGTGCACATCCCTACGTATAACGTATATTATAACCCCTTATAATGTTATACCACGTATACAAACGTATATTTAATGGCAAAACATGAACTTCAACTCCGTTTCAATTAATTTTTCTTTATGCATTGTAGCATCAATCGCAGGCGTTGCAGAACAGGCACCAGAAGCGAGATCCAGATCAAAGCAAAAACGCTGTAGTGATTACAAATGCAGGCCTGCCACGTGGCATCTGTGTGTTCTCAACCTACATGAGCACTCTACTTCTCAGCCAGCAGAGACAGCACGACCTCCTCCTCTGACCGCGTTCGGGCTCAATGTTCTTTGCATTCCCCCTGATCATTAC
>JAFCMP010000444.1:0-5000 GCA_017506865.1 Tribonema minus
CCATATGGAACCACGACCTCATCTTCACCTCCAAACCCAGGAACTGGCTTTCTCACAGTGGTGAACCAGGATGGTGGTCATGGGAACGCTCAAGTCGGTTCAGGGATCAGCTCCGTGGTAGGTACAGACCACCGGGGAGTCAGAAACCCGGAACAAAAGCGGTAGGCACCTTACTTGAAGTATGGTTGTATGATAGGCAACTTCACTTTACGTACCCAACTTCAACTTCGCCGCGAGACGGGCCTGGGAAGGGTTTTTCGAGAACTTCAACCTGAAGTTGAAGTTAGGTAGGCAAAGTCAAGGTGCGTGCGGCTTCCTCTAACTCAGGGCAGTCGATATGTCACTCGACTTCCCCGCCCCGACTTCAACTTCTTGTTGAAGTGGGCCCTTGAAGGGATCAGCACGCGGACCCCCCTAACTTCAAGGTGAAGTTGAAGTCGTAGTCGAAAACGAAACCTGCTTCCGGCATACTGCTACTCGGGGCAGTCGATGTGCAGCTCGACTTCCCCGCCACAACTTCAACTTCATGTCGAACTGGGCCTGTCAACGGTTTGATCCGTACTTCAATATGAATTTGAAGTTTTGATGGGGAAGTCGAGTTCTATATGACAAACTCAAACTCGGGGCAGTCGATGTGCAGCCTGACTTCTCATCGAAAACTTCAACTTCATGTTGAACTTGGCCTGTATACGGTTTTACCTGTACTTCAAGGTGAAGTTGAAGTTTTGAAGGGGAAGTCAAGGTGCATGCGGCACACTTGAAGTAGGATAAATCGATGTGCAGCCTTACTTCCCCGCCATAACTTCAAATTCATGTTGAACTAGGCCTAACTAGGCCTGTGAACGGTTTTTGCCATACTTGAAGGTGAAGTCGAAGTTGTGACGGGGAAGTCGAGGTGCATGCGGCACAATTGAACTTAGAGCAGTCGATGTGCAGCCTGACTTCCCCTCCACAACCTCAACTTCATGTTGAAGTAGGCCTATGAACGGTTTTCGCTGTACTTCAACATAAAGTTGAAGTTGGGGCGGGGAAGTCAGGTTGCGTCCGGCATGCTTTCACCTGGACCGTTCTATATGCACCGCGACTTCCCCGTCACGACTTCAAAGTCATGACGAACTGAGCCTATCAAGGGTTCCGAAGGGGACCCCCCCAACTTCAAGGTGAAGTTGAAGTCGTGGACATGAAGTGAAGCTGCGTACGGCTTCCTCTCACTCCGGGTGCATGCTAGCTACAGACCATATGGAACCAGGACCTCATCTTCACCACGAACCTCAGGAACCTGGGCTTCCCGGCAGTGCTGAACCAGGATGGTGGGTCATGGGAACGCTGAAGTCGGTTCAGGGATCAGCTCCGGTGGTAGGTACAGACCACGGGGAGGGTGCATGCTAGCTACAGACCATATGGAACCAGGACCTCATCTTCACCACGAACCTCAGGAACCTGGGCTTCCCGGCAGTGCTGAACCAGGATGGTGGGTCATGGGAACGCTGAAGTCGGTTCAGGGATCAGCTCCGGTGGTAGGTACAGACCACCGGGGAGTCAGAAACCCGGAACAAAAGCGGTAGGCTCCTTACTTGAAGTATGGTTGTGTGATAGGAAACTTCACTTCACGTACCCAACTTCAACTTCGCCGCGAGACGGGCCTGGGAAGGGTTTTTCGCGAACTTCAACATGAAAATGAAGTTGGGTAGGGAAAGTTAAGGTGCGTGCGGCTTCCTCTAACTCAGGGCAGTCGATGTGTCACTCGACTTCCCCGCCCCAACTTCAACATCATGTTGAAGTGGGCCCTTGAGGGGATCAGCACGCGGAACCCCCCCAACTTCAAGGTGAAGTTCAAGTCGTAGACGAAAACGAAACCTGCTTCCGGCATACTGCAACTCGGGGCAATCGATGTGCAGCTCGACTTCCCCGCCACAACTTCAACTTCATGTCGAACTGGGCCTGTCAACGGTTTGATCCGTACTTCAATATGAATTTGAAGTTTTGATGGGGAAGTCGAGTTCTATATGACAAACTCAAACTCGGGGCAGTCGATGTGCAGCCTGACTTCTCATCGAAAACTTCAACTTCATGTTGAACTTGGCCTGTATACGGTTTTACCTGTACTTCAAGGTGAAGTTGAAGTTTTGAAGGGGAAGTCAAGGTGCATGCGGCACACTTGAAGTAGGATAAATCGATGTGCAGCCTTACTTCCCCGCCATAACTTCAAATTCATGTTGAACTAGGCCTAACTAGGCCTGTGAACGGTTTTTGCCATACTTGAAGGTGAAGTCGAAGTTGTGACGGGGAAGTCGAGGTGCATGCGGCACAATTGAACTTAGAGCAGTCGATGTGCAGCCTGACTTCCCCTCCACAACAAGTGCGTGGATGTAGATTGAAGTTGCATACATTTTACTTCAACTTTAAAAATACCGTATGCAACTGAACTTCGCCTTCTGAACTTCAAGTTTATGATGAACTGTCAACACACCTCCTACTTCAATGTGAAGTTGAAGTCCTTGAGGAAAAGTGAAGTTTCATACATCACACTTCACCTGTGCGAAGACTGCATGCACCCTAACTTCACCTCCACAACTTCAATTTCATGGTGAACTGTTGAAACACATCTACTTCAAGGTGAAGTTGAAGTCATGAAGGTAAAGTGGAGTTGCACATGGCAAACCTTAACTGGGGGCAGTCGATGTGCACCGTAACTTCACCTCCCCGACCTCAACTTCATGTTGAACTAAGCCTGCAAATGGTTTTTGATGTACTTCAAGGTGAAGTTGAAGTTGTGGCGGGGAAGTTAAGTTGCACATGGCAAACTTCAACTGGGGGCTGTCGATGTGCACCTCGACTTCTCCTCCATGACTTCAACTTCATGTTGAACTAGGCCTGTGAACGGTTTTTGCTGTACTTCAAGGTGAAGTTGAAGTTGTGGCGGGGAAGTCAAGGTGCATGCGGCACGCTTGAAGTAGTAGCAGTCGATGTGCAGCCTGACTTCTCCTCCAAAACTTCAACTTCGTGTTGAACTAAGCCTGTGAACGGTTTTAGCTGTACTTCAACATGAAGTTGAAGTTGGGGCGGGGAAGTCAAAGTGCATGCGGCACACTTGAAATAGGAGCAGTCGATGTGAAGCCTGACTTCTCCTCCAACACTTCAAATTCATGTTGAACTAAGCCTATGAACGGTTTTAGCTGTACTTCAACATGAAGTTGAAGTTGGGGCGGGGAAGTCAGGTTGCGTCCGGCATGGTTTCACCCGGACCGTTCTATATGCACCGCGACTTCCCCGTCACGACTTCAAATTCATGACGAACTGAGCCTATCAAGGGGTTCCGAAGGGGACCCCCCCAACTTCAAGGTGAAGTTGAAGTCGTGGACATGAAGTGAAGCTGCGTACGGCTCCCTCTCACTCAGGGCTGCATGCTAGCTACAGACCATATGGAACCACGACCTCATCTTCACCTCCAACCCCAGGAACCTGGCTTTCTCACAGTGGTGAACCAGGATGGTGGGTCATGGGAACGCTCAAGTCGGTTCAGGGATCAGCTCCGGTGGTAGGTACAGACCACCGGGGAGTCAGAAACCCGGAACAAAAGCGGTAGGCACCTTACTTGAAGTATGGTTGTATGATAGGCAACTTCACTTTACGTACCCAACTTCAACTTCGCCGCGAGACGGGCCTGGGAAGGGTTTTTCGAGAACTTCAACCTGAAGTTGAAGTTAGGTAGGCAAAGTCAAGGTGCGTGCGGCTTCCTCTAACTCAGGGCAGTCGATATGTCACTCGACTTCCCCGCCCCGACTTCAACTTCTTGTTGAAGTGGGCCCTTGAAGGGATCAGCACGCGGACCCCCCCTAACTTCAAGGTGAAGTTGAAGTCGTAGTCGAAAACGAAACCTGCTTCCGGCATACTGCTACTCGGGGCAGTCGATGTGCAGCTCGACTTCCCCGCCACAACTTCAACTTCATGTCGAACTGGGCCTGTCAACGGTTTGATCCGTACTTCAATATGAATTTGAAGTTTTGATGGGGAAGTCGAGTTCTATATGACAAACTCAAACTCGGGGCAGTCGATGTGCAGCCTGACTTCTCATCGAAAACTTCAACTTCATGTTGAACTTGGCCTGTATACGGTTTTACCTGTACTTCAAGGTGAAGTTGAAGTTTTGAAGGGGAAGTCAAGGTGCATGCGGCACACTTGAAGTAGGATAAATCGATGTGCAGCCTTACTTCCCCGCCATAACTTCAAATTCATGTTGAACTAGGCCTAACTAGGCCTGTGAACGGTTTTTGCCATACTTGAAGGTGAAGTCGAAGTTGTGACGGGGAAGTCGAGGTGCATGCGGCACAATTGAACTTAGAGCAGTCGATGTGCAGCCTGACTTCCCCTCCACAACCTCAACTTCATGTTGAAGTAGGCCTATGAACGGTTTTCGCTGTACTTCAACATAAAGTTGAAGTTGGGGCGGGGAAGTCAGGTTGCGTCCGGCATGCTTTCACCTGGACCGTTCTATATGCACCGCGACTTCCCCGTCACGACTTCAAAGTCATGACGAACTGAGCCTATCAAGGGGTTCCGAAGGGGACCCCCCCAACTTCAAGGTGAAGTTGAAGTCGTGGACATGAAGTGAAGCTGCGTACGGCTTCCTCTCACTCCGGGGTGCATGCTAGCTACAGACCATATGGAACCAGGACCTCATCTTCACCACGAACCTCAGGAACCTGGGCTTCCCGGCAGTGCTGAACCAGGATGGTGGGTCATGGGAACGCTGAAGTCGGTTCAGGGATCAGCTCCGGTGGTAGGTACAGACCACCGGGGAGTCAGAAACCCGGAACAAAAGCGGTAGGCTCCTTACTTGAAGTATGGTTGTGTGATAGGAAACTTCACTTCACGTACCCAACTTCAACTTCGCCGCGAGACGGGCCTGGGAAGGGTTTTTCGCGAACTTCAACATGAAAATGAAGTTGGGTAGGGAAAGTTAAGGTGCGTGCGGCTTCCTCTAACTCAGGGCAGTCGAT
>JAFCMP010000445.1:1800000-1973627 GCA_017506865.1 Tribonema minus
ACGCCGATATTTGCAGCATGGATCATGCCTTACAATCATACTTCTATGCTGCACAAGGCACTGCACAATGGTGATGCGACAAACTTTGCAAGCTTGCTGATAGTCAGTGTTGCCGCAACAAGGCTTGACGCACCTGCAGGTGCATGACCAGAGCAGGGCCTTAGGCTTGCATCACACTTGCCGCACAAACTGCTATTAGAAGGTCAGTAGCCTTGATGTCACTTACCATTGGCCAAATTTCCACAAATGACGAGTTGGTGACCATCACGATCGCCTCATAATTGTAAATAGCTCCACCTGAGCAACGCACAGTGTTGCAACATCCAGAGGCATCCAGAGGCAGGGTAAAATACCCAGCCTGATGCATGCGGTGCTGAATCAGTGAGCAACAGCAGCAGCAAACTTATATGCCTTGATCGCACAAACACAGGGATACTGCAGGCACTGCCATCACGCATGTGCAACTGGTGAAGTTGAATCATGACCTACCATCTGTCCAGTAGATAATTAGTGGGTGTTGGGTTGACAGCCGTCACAACGGACTCACGATCGGCGCAGATCCGCCACGCGAGATTGGAGAGCGTCGCGCCACAGCCAGACATCAAGTGGCAAAAGAGACAAACTGCAAATTAAGTAACTGGAAACATTGGCGCTCGTGTTTGTTGAAGCAGCCGCAGCAGCAGCAGCAGCAGCCTGCACATGCACATGCGACAACGCAAACCAAGCACACCTCCACAGCTACCGCATACCAGTGTGCCACGAAACCATACAAAGAAGGATGCAACACCCACCTCTGCTTCATCACCGGTTGCATCCACCTCTGCTGCATCACCGTGACCGATTGCTGTCGCTAGCTGCCATGCATGTAAAGTTGGAATTCAATCTGGTGACTGGCATGTTGGCTTGTCAGTCGTTGAGGTTTGAGGTATCTGGTCACCAGCGGCTGCTGAGACATGAGTTGACACCATGATGGCAAAGTCGACGCACGCGCTTAAATTTCCAGTGATTCTTTTACAAGTGATGATGCGACTGGAAGGCTTTGTGTATGAGCTACACGTGGGTGAAGCAAGAATTGGCGCATGCAGTAAATGTGCGACAAAACACATGCCAAATTCAGCACGTACTATCAAGTAATTCCTATAACATGACATCTGTAGTACACGCTACACTCGCAAAAGAGGCACATTAGTCTCCAAGTGCGGCACACCTGCTGCCAATGTCAATGGCTTCGTCCCATCCTCCACGCTCCCTCAGAAATCGCAATGATCATATGATATCCAAAGCCCCGTTGGCTCTGGCCCTGGGGCTGAGCCAGGCTTGCACGCCACATGTTAATTGTAGTAATTCTTGAAAGCTGGACATACCTGTAGCTTTATTCCCCGTAAAGTTCGATGAGCGACACAATAAAGTGCCTTCGTTGTATATGGCACCGCCAGACTGAATTTGTTCCTGATTCTGTGCTTGAACATCGCCAATACCTGCGGCACAGCAACTCGACCGGCACCGAGTAATGAGGATCACATTGGTGACAGTCTTACGATTTCTGCATTCTTTGAAATGCAGTGGTATTAAAACATGCTGCAGCCGCATCATGCTGTTGCAGACTTTAAGGACTGCCATGTGGCACAAGTTCTGAGAAGACGTTCAATTTGTGTGCTGGCTGCATGACAGTGCTGGCACCATGCGTCCTACAGTAGTATAGTCATGATGCTGGCATGTGAACCCTGATTGATGGCACCACCTGATACTCATGCCAACTTTCAGGCTATAGTATAAGCTATAACAGCGTCAGCTCATCGACAGGCGCGTGGAATTCGATACGGGCCGTGTGGTCAAAACAGCTTGCCAAAGGCTACAAACCTGCTGGTTATACCGCTTGCACTGCACTTCTGGTGCCACTTATAAATATCAAATGTTACTTGCTACAGCGTCACCCTTCATACAGTTCAGATTGAATTACTGGAATTGAATTTGAGTCTGGACAGCGTCTCGAGTCTTGTCGATAGTAAAGACTTGGTGTTTGTGCTGAGCTCCTGGGGTCGAAAGGGGGGTCCAGGGAGTCCGGGACGTGCGTATGTTAGGCGAATTAACTGAGGAAACGGTATATTTTTTAAATGATAGAGAATCACATGTGCAGGCTAGCACATCATACTGTACTAACACACAGCGCAGAAGCAAACGGAGGCAGCTGAAGGTAACACACACACTTCGTGGTGAAAGCGGAGATCAACGAAGGTGAAGCAAGGAAGGAAGGAAGCAGCATGACTAGCAAAAAACAAACCTGAGCGTGCCAGCTCATGATTGCTGAGTACCAATAATCTGGAGTTGAGCTCCAACAGCTTGCGAACAAAACCGCACTTCAGCTACAACGTTAAGTGCAACCCTCAACTAGGGCATACAACCCTAATTGTGCAGCAGCGCAATATTGCAACACAGCGAAGCATTAGGTGTACTACATTCCTGTTTATCACTTGCTGGCTTCAAGTTGATCGCCCTGACTGTCCGACCGCAGCAATTTTGACATCATCAACAGCACCAACTCTGCCGGAGTCACGATTGAATGAGACCACCGAGCTGGTCAGGACCTGCAGGCTCTGAGAATCAAATACTGCTGCCAAAACACTGCTCGCCATCAGCAATTTCACGGCTTTCACCACTTGCAAACAGCAGCACAACCTGCTGCCGCAGACACTGGTGCTGCAGCGACTGATGGCGTGAAATAGGGGCCGGTGCACAAGTCATCTGAAGCGGTCACTCAAGCTGAAGAAAGGGGGGGGGCTTGTGACTTTTGCCTGTGAAAAAAGCCGACAGAAAAAAATATTGTGGGCCTCACAAGTATCGATGAGACGGTAACGAGGCCTGATGTCGGCACTCACCATTAAACCGGAATGCGCAGGCGTCCAATGTTAGCTTTCCGCCCCTGGCCACCATGATAGCCCCTCCCTGTACATAATGGCCATGCTGCAACACCATGCCGCTAAGCCGCACCTCACCGCCTGTGCCCACTCTCAGCAGACGAGTCCTGTGCTGGCCATCAATCACAGCTGGAATTGACGCACTTTTTGACCAGATCCTCAGCCTTTTTCCTTTGGCGACGACCAAGGTGTTGTCAAGTCGGACCGTCCCGTCCCACTCAACGTCGATGTGCTTGCCTTCACACGCCGCCTGTTGCTGCACCAGTTTGTTCGCCGTCTTTGTGTTCTTGACAACATACGGCTCCTTTGGCAGATTGCATACGACAGGCGCCTCTGGACCAGGTGCGCCATGTGGAGGCGCTGCTGCCCGGTGCTGGACATCAAGCGGTACACCCTTGAGGCGAAGTGAGTGCCCCTGGGCCAGCAGCACCAGAAAGGCTATCACTGTTGAAAGTCCATGTCCAAACCTTGCTGGCAGCATCGTGTAGAAGAATTAATCCGCCTGACTTTCTCGATCTCAGAAGTAGATGCAGGGCGAGCTGGAGCACCTGCACATATGCGAACCCCAACGAGCAGGTTTTAACACATGCAAGACCGACACGACGGAAGCTCGCAATGCCAGTGACATGCATGCAAACGCAGACCAAACTGCGACTGCCCAGCACACAGCATGATCTGAGGCAGGCTACAGCACATTGTCACAGGTCATGGTGAGCAGCTCTGGTTGTTTGAAAAAAGCATCCTTTATTTTTGAAAAGCTTGCCGTCGACGCGCTGACCACCAGCCTTTGGAAATATGCATCGCATGAGCACAATTTCAAGTGCCCAAAGCACGCCTTGCACCTTCTTCCTCCTCGTTGCCCGTCGTGCTGATCTCGGCGCAACCCTGCAGGGTTGATCATTGAAGAAGGTGAAGTTCGTTTCGTACTTAACTGTGAAGTTTGTGAAGTTTCGTTCGAGGCGCAGGAGCTCCAACACAGCACGCTATGACATGAAGTCTATGCTGTTGAAAGCAAGATAGCGGACATCTGTACCATCTGACAGGTGCAGAAGATGTCCTCCACCACTCGCACAAGTGTGAGCAACCACCAGACCTTCGTGGACGCACTATGGTGGTCTCGGTGAGTGGTAATTTTGGAAAGCAAACGTTGACTTCGGCAGAGAACGCATGAGTGTGTACGTGTGCGACTTTGCAAAGCACGCGTCACTTTGTTTAATCAAAAGGCTGCCGTATCTTCTTGCTGACATTCATGTGAACGCCAGATGCAACGTCTACCCATGTACTCTGGCTGCGACTGTGATTCGATTGCTCTTGTGTGCTTTGTATCAATGTTGTTGACTAAAGTTTGTCACTGCAACATGTCACGTAACTGTTACAGCAGATGCTGCAGTGCTAAACACTGCTCCGCAAGAGTGCTACTGTCATGTAAATGTTACAGCAGATGCTGCAGTGCTAAACACTGCTCCGCAAGGGTAGCAATCACATGCAGCAATCCTGGCCACTGGACCATCAGCAGGACCTTCGACATGTGTACCTGCTTAACAACTTGCGCACTGTGTATCATGCTTACAGTGGTGGGTGACACTAAAGCTGCACTAGTTGGCCATGAGCTCTCTGAAATGCAGCTGGATCTGAAAGCTCTGTGCGCTGCTGTTGATTGCAGGCAGTAGAGTATGTCAGAACGCTAAAAAGCTTGCACATGGAAATCTGTTGGCTACTGCAGATATGGTGGCACTTTCTGACTCGAGGCCAATCGCCACAGCAGCGGCGACCACAGCTGTTGGTGAAAGGCATTCAATCTGGCGGCTTACCGCACCTTGTCACCTGAAGCTCTACGATATTCTGATTTGTTTCCATGTACTGGCAGAAACAACTCTCATCCCAAACGGCCTGCATGACAATCAACTGGCCGGTCTTTGAAGCTTATAGACTATTGGGCTGCAGTGCTGAAAATGTGTGCTGTTATATCTGCTCAGAGTACAATTGTGAATAATAACCACGAGCCAGTCGCCTATTCGGAAGTACCGAACGTTCTGTAGTGGGTCTCGCTGGCGCGCCAATGTCTTCCTCTGTCCACCGCCAGTCTGTGATCTCTAACACCATTACTGCTCATTGCCGCTGTTGTGCGCTCATGCCTCTACCTTCCACTTGTGATGATATGCAGGCTGTACGTGGCAACGCTGCTGACGGATGCGTTGCTGCTGCTGGCAGCGGCCAAAGCCCTCGACAGTTACGCACAGCAGCTGCGCTCCGCAAATGACTACCGCACCGCATGCTATGGCGCCGTCCTGACGGCGGTTGTATTTGCACTCATTGCCATCATGGTGGGGCGCGCATGTAGAGCGGCGCGCGGCGGCGGCAGCGGCGGCGGCGGCAGCGGCAGCGGCAGGAGTGATGGCGAGGGGGATGGGGGGGGCAGGAAGATCGCCATAAACTGGCACGACCTGTTCCGTGCGACGCACACGGGGCGCATCGTGAGCGCGGTGATGACTATGATCAGCGCGATGCGCATGCGCGACGCATGGGTGGCGGGCAACAGAGGGCCGGACGCGCCGCTGACGCGCGTCCTCACGGGCATGGTGTTCGGCTTCATACTGAGCACTGCCGCGCTGACATACCTGCACGCGTCGGCGCGGAAGGTGTACATGGAGGTCGGGCGGCTGCGGCGCGTTGCCAAGGGGACGCGCCTGTGGCAGTAGCTAGACGTCTGTGTACATTGTGCCGCCCTGTACATGAAACTCACTTGTACGTAATAGATGCGCGAGCCAACATGGCTCATATGCAGTATTTGATGCTAAGTTGCTTGTCTTGTCTGTGTAAACCATTGTGCGCTTTCTGGTAATTGCAACGTGCACATTTGCGCCACTTTCCTCAGTCCCCCAAAGCCGGCATATTTCTCAGGATCTCAAACTTGAAGTCGGCGCGTCACTGGTCTCCTCGTTGGAAACATACACGGGACACAGGACAGCGCTGAGCGCGAGTGGCTTATGCATCATACACCATGAGCGAGTTGCCAACGCTGCTGGGCGCTGAGCCAGCGGTGGCGAGAGCAGCTGATGCACCGCTGGACTCAGTTTACGGCGATGTGAAGGATGATGCCGTCTCACGCTCGCGTACCTCGCGCGCGCGCCGCTGCCGGAGCACTGCTCGCCGTTGAGCGCTGTTGTGACAAAGATCCCGGCGTTCCGGAAGGTCCGTGATGATAAATATGATGAAGTACGTTGAGCAAGTAAAGCCTGGCAGTGGAACTTCCATTGTACACTAACGGCCCCGCGTCTTGGAAGGTGCATGAGGATTGTTACAGGAGTGCGCTGTTGAAGTACATCTTGGCAACATGAAGCAGGTGCAACAATGTAGCAAGTCCATCATATGTGCGTTGTGCTGCATTTGACGGCAGGCACTCTTGTAGCGCAGCACCTGAATGCAATGAACCATCTGAAAGCATGTAGGGGCAGATGACCCACAATACTGTCATTGTCTGGTATTTAGTGTCTCTAGTTTTTCAAGTCTTTGCTTACATGACTCAAACCCAGTTTTATCACCCCAGCGACATTCATTCGTTTGTTTGTTGTTCTCCTCATGAAGCTTTGCTCACGCAGCACGCACACAAACGCACTGCCCTCGTGCCGCTGCAGGCGCGCGGCGCGTTCGTGGTGCTGGCCATGCAGGGCGCGCTCATGATGGGCGTAGAAGAGGGCAGTTTCAACGTAACCACCGCCTTCGCAGCGCGGCTCGGCGACGTTGATGTGGCAGCGCATGCGGCCATCATCAGCGTCATCGTCGTCACCTTCTATGGCTTCCCGTACGGCATCTCAATCGCGGCATCCATTCGCGTGGTGAGTCACCGCTTACATATTCATGTCCTGTCCGCAGGCGGGGCGTGAGTCATCACTTGTGCGGCGCCTGATGCATCATTGCTGGACAACCGAAATGGCACGCAGCAATCTACTTCAAGTACACACATGGCTACCTGCTCAAAGCGACCTGAGCGGCACCCGGCAACCATTGTGCGCCCTGGTGTGACGTGTGGTGGTTATAGTTGAGACTGTGCTTACTTTGGGGAGCCATTTGGTCTGTTGGGCTAGTATCAGGGCCAGCTTCCGTGCTTGTCTCTCAGTCTCCAAGGTTCCCAGTACTGCTGTTTAGAACAACTGAAACTCCCCAGGTCACAAGTTTAAACCCTAACAGTGGGTCTTGAACTTGTTCCCTTTGGAACCTTAAGTCATTTCTAACCTGCTGCATTCTGAACTCTTGAGTATGACCGGATACCAGAAACTGCTCATCATATACTGCGGAGTGATTCGTTTGTGCAGGACACATATATCAAACCGTGTCACTGGCATCAGGTACCGGCACTGAATTGTCTGCGCTGCGGCATGGGCGTCGCTACCGCTGAGACATGCACGCATCGCCGCACTCGGTGGTTGGGCCAAGTGCGTGTCTTCTGCTTCCAGCAGGCTTCTTCTATTTCATCATTGAAGTAAGCACCTGCTCTTACAGCGGCACTGAAGGTAGTGATGTTTGCCGCCAGTGCATGCATGCAGGGTGACCTGCTGGAAGCGCAGCAGCCGCGCGTGGCACTCATGTCCGCCTCACTCGCCTTCCTCATCATTGATGTACTGCGTATACTCATCTACTTACCATTGAACTGATGACATTTGCCCATTGAAGTCATGACTTTGCCGCCGGTGTGTGCAGGGCAACCTGCTGGGCGCACAGCAACCGCACCTCACGCGTGTGTCCGCCTACCTGGCCGTCGCTGCCGGCGGCTTCTTCATGCTGCTCTGCGGCGTGTTGATGAGCGGCGGCGCGCAGCGCCTGGGCTACGTCTTCACTGCTAATCAAGACGTTGTCGATGCGATCGCCACCATTGCGCCTTTGGGGGGCATGTTCCAGGCGGGTGCACATATTTCAGCATCGAAAAGCCACCTGAGGCACTGTTGAAAGTACTGGTAACTGATGCATGGACGTCATTGCCGCCGTTGCTGCCATTGGGACACTGGTGGGCTTGTTCAGGCGAGTAGTTTACTGCACTTCTTGAAGTCAGCCTTCACCGTCACTCAGCACGTTGTTGATGCCATCACCGCCGGCGCTGATGACAGGCAGTTCCACATTACTTCACTGTTGAAGTTCATTGAGTCGCATTTGTCTTGAAGCTAAGGTGCATTCCAAGCATGTCCCATACTGGCTGCGCTACAGAGGCTGGGCGCATTCCGAGCATGTCGTCAATTTCAACATCGCATGCTTGCGGAATTGGTGTTTTCTTGGTCAAGCCGCTATTGACATCATTTTCATCATGCCATGGCACTGTCGCTGCCAATAAGTCACTGACTGGCGGTATGCGCGCGAGTGTCATCAATGAAGCAAATCAGAGGCGTTTTTGATGCGCACAAACCCCAAGTACTCATTCATGTTCGAGAATGCACACGTTTGCCATCTGCATGCACGTCTCCAGCCACGAAAATGATGAATACGTAAAGTTGTGATTGTGTGCTCATTGCAGCGCTCAATGCTGCAGTTGCTGTGCTGGTGATGCCACCTGCTACTGCAGATCTTCGATGGCACCCAGGGGACGTGCGCAGGGGCACTCAGGGGCTTGGGCAGACAGCGCGAGGTGCTCATCTTTAACATTCTAGGTACGTAGGTATGCATGCAGGCGCTCATCTTCAACATCCTAAGTCATGGTGCCCTAATGGGTGGGGCATCAGTAAATTCAGCGGCAGAAGGTCACCCAAGCGCATCAATTTCTCCTGGGGTGCGCGCAGCGCAACCAACCCTCCCCCTTATCCTGCCAATCTTAACTTTCAACTGCCAGAGTGCCTGCCGCACGTGAGCGGACAGCACACGAACAACAAGGTGCTGTAGTCTGCGCCACTGAGCTGCACATTCTTTGGACCAATCCCTACCCCTGTTCTTAACCTTACTCAACCTTAGGTGTGTGGGATGCTCCTTGCGCAACCCAAGCCGTCCAGGCCTCCCCTAGGCACCCTGGGCTGATGCATGGGCCTAATACACGGCTACCACATCTTGTCTACCAGACCACAACCTGCGCGGCGCCTGCGCCAATCCTGACGTCTTAACCACCAGTGCCCCTTGCATATTCTGTTGCAGGCCTCTGGTGCGTGGGCGTGCTGAGCGGCTACCTAGCCTTCACCATGCTGACGCAGGGCAACCGCCATCATTGACCTCGTTGATCCCCTCACAATATTCTGCCTGACGCTGAGGTAGCGCCTTCTAGCGTGCAGGCCTTCGGTCTACCAGCACGCAATAAACTCAAGCATGGCAGCTGGCTGTGACACTCACAAAACCAACTTGCAACTTAACACGCCTACTGTCGTACGCTGCAACTTCTCAGGCCTTTGGTGCGTGGACGTGCTGAGCGGCTACCTACTAGGCTTCCGCGCCGGCTACGCGCTGCGCGGCCTGTGGATGGGCGTCATCGCGGGCGTCGCCACCACAGCAGTGCTCAACCTCACCGAGCTTCCACGCATAGACTGGCCCAAAGAAGCGCGCCTAGCGCTAGCGCGCACCGACGACTCCGCCGCCGCCGCCGAAATCTGGTCCCTTGCCATGCGCCGAGTGCTGTCACATCAGCGATCGCTGAAGGACCTGCGGCCGTCGCCGGCGCTGCTGCCAGCGCAGCAGCAGCGCTCAGAGAAGTATCTGCTGTCGCAGCGCGCGAGCGCTTTTTCAGCCGTGGCGGCGGCGGCGGCCGCGTAGGACGACACGTCGCTGCTACTGCTGTCGTCATGGCAGCCGCGGCGGCGGCGGCGACAGCAGTGGCAGCAGCTGCAAAGAGGACTCGCCACCACTGCTGCTGTCATACGAGCAGCGGCCGCCGCGGCAGCAGCGAATGCTTTGTTGGAATGCTCAGTTCATTGCGAGTGCTGCCACACTGGGCGTTGCAGCATGGCTCAGCACCGGTGTTGCTGCATTCAGCTAGTGGTGAGCACTGCACCCCCCCCCCCCCCCCTCGCATCCCTCGCAGTCGTACCGACAAGTACGCATATGCCTGCCGTTGCCCGGAGTCCATGTGTCGCTGCAGATCAGGAGCGCGCTCCTGTGCGCAGGGGCTGCGTTGACAGGTGAACGCATATGGTTCGTGATGCCAGCCAATTGCTCATTGTTAGGGTCAGGACACACGCCTTAGCTTTAGCAATGCGGACATCTATGTTGGCGACAGGCGTGGCTCACGTCGTCGATTTGCCGCGTGACTTTATCATTAGAATGCTGAAGTTGTTGCTGCCTGCTGCTGCAGGCATGCACAAGGTGTGCTTATCGCCTGCTGCTGCGGGTCGAATGCCGCATTTTCTTTCTTTCTGTATTGGAGCAGAGCGGCAAACCTCAACAGGTCAAAGCTTACCGCCGCCGCTGCAACTTAGAGACGGCGCCGGTCGTCGACCCACCTTTGATTTGTGTTGCTGCGTTTACATCGTAGCAACTTTACCAGTCATACTGCTTGCCAACAGCATTCCTACTATAGAGGTGAGGTACTTCGGCCTTCCTCAAGTTTTTGAGGCGCCAGCAAAGGCTGATGCGTTCTGGGCAAGGCTGGCAGTGCGCACTAATGGTGCACTTACTTCTGTGTGCACGTGATCTCCACAGCTGTTACTGATAGTTTTTGCCTGGCAGCGGGGTTTTGGGGTCAGCCTTCATGCTGGCATGCGTTCCTGGCTCTCCAGGCTTACTTTGGTAAATGTTATGTTGAGGACTTCCCGCATGGCGCGCAATATGATGCCGATAGCAAGTTCTCAGGGTTGTAAAGTTGTTCTTACCTGGACACGCTACTGTTTACCTCGCAGTTTGCCATCATGCATCGCTGGCACAGTGACACACGTGTCACCATCGTTGTTGGCGAGGGGTCTTCAGGCCGGGAGCCTTTCTTAGACATCCCGCGCGTGCGTGGGTTCTTGGACTGTTCTGGCCATTTTTGCATAGGGATGCACATTGTTGAACTTTCAACGTGAACCAGACATTGCTGAATATGCACTTTTACCCCCCGAGTGTGAGTATGGGTGACTCATGCAGAGACCGAGTGAGTATGCACCGAGTATACTTGCCATGTTGGGCACACCGAGTACGAGTGCTGCAGGCGAGTATTGACCGAGTATTTGCGAGTATTGACCGCGTATTGGCGAGTATTGATGCATTGCAGCATGCATTCGCATGTGAATCAGGCATAACACTTGCAGCACACGTGCAGCATGTGGGGTTTGCAGCATGATCACACGATACACATCTAGCAGCACTGCTGCAGCAGAGTTAACAGAGTCATCATGACCATCTGCTGACCATGTCAGGCAATAATGTGTTAACTTGAATATGAGTCATGTGCCGCAAACATGTATTGCAAGGGTAAGGAGCGCCAGCTGATTAGCAGAGCAGGGTAGGGAAAAGCACCAAAATGCCAGCAGCTTCGTATTGTCCGTGGGGTGCTCCACGATGACATAATACTTGTAGATGGCACCCTCGCGCTCGACGACAGTGTACGGGGCCAGGCGATCATCGTCCTCCCAAAGAATCGGTGGGTCAGAGCCAGCTGCTGCTGCAGGCAGCGCAGCTTCAGGGCCAGCTGCTGCTGCTGCTACTGCAGGCAGCGAAGCTTCTGTCTCGCCGATGACAATTAAATCTGCAGCAGCATCAGCAGCAGAATCGACCGCAGCAGCTGCCGCCTCCATGACAGCAGGAGCAGGAGTCACTGGTTCAAAAAATTTGAAAAGCCCGCGTCGGAGGACCGAGAATGGTCGCGAAACGGTCCGGGCAAGCGAGCCCGCAGGCCAAGCCTGTTTGCAACCGCGCCACTGTACTCGGTCGCATACTCGGTTGTAGCCGTCAGACCGAGTGATTATCCACAGCTGCTTCTGCAGACCGAGTGAATATTGACCGAGTATAATCGGTGCCTGTGCGGCACCGAGTGCCGAGTAATACTCGGTCATACTCGAGTGCTGCACTCGGTGTCCCGAATTATTCGACAATGTCTGACGTGAACTTTAAGTTCAAGACTTGAAGTCCACTTGAAGTATTCGGTTTTTTTAATGCGAATTCGGTGTTGAGACCTCGAAGCACTGCACATTCAGGCGCGCCGAGTTGTGGGACAGGGAGCGCCGCAGCTGATTAGCTTATTTTGACGGCATTGGCCGTGTATAACACAGACAGCACAAGAAAACGACCCAAGTGAAGTGTCAAAACCTCAAGTGGCAATGTCACAGCGACAGCGCTTGCTAACGTACAGGCCACTAGAGTGGCTCAGCGCGTGCTGCTGCGTCGCAACAGCAAGGAACCTGACTCTTTTGCACAAGGCGTGCCCATGCGAAGCCAGAGAGCCAGTGGGAGCACCAGAGCACACCTCTCAGACCTGCGGAGGTGCCGGCTCGCTGGGCTAAATTCTCAGGATTGGGTATAAGTTTAGGGGTATAAGTTTAGAGGTACAGCGGTTTGGCGGCTGTCAGGAGCAGAAAGGATGTGGCAGCCGCCAAATGTCCGTCGGAAGCAGATGGCAGGTAAGGCACACGACGGTGGTGATGACGCATGTGATCACAAGGCACGAGTGGTGCTGAGACACAGGCTGCAGCTCTTGAGTACATGTGTGGTGCTTCATATGTGTGTTTCAAGCCTTAGCGCTGCTCAAGATAACAGGATGCAGCAGACCGGCTGGCCTGTCAGCGGCTTTTAGTCATCATACACCTACAGCCCAAGAAACTGCACAGGATATTATATGCACATCAGATCTGGTCAACTCGGGCCGTGACAGACGCGCCGACCGCCGGTTGGGAGATCATGATAGGAACCACATATATACTGTACTTCATGGTCTTAATTACGACAGTCAGATTGGCGGCTTGATGGATGAAGTGCATGCAGTCCAGGTTGAAGCGACTACTTGACAGATGCAGTGCAAGATGCAGTATCGGCGCACCACGTCATGATCACGGTGCAGGTGGTGGTGTTTCAGCAGTGGTGTGGTGGTAGTGGTTGCGCTGGTGGCACAGCAGCGATGGTCGACGTCTTCTGCACAACCTGGGCTTTGGCTTGGTGGCGATGACAGTATATTTGACCTTTGATGATATGCTGTATGGTCATCTGGAGCACAGTGCGCTGGTGCAGGAGCTGCTGTATATATCCACGAATTGTGATGATCTCTGTGAACATGGATTGCAGTCATTACATGACTGTGCCAGGAAGTGTGGCACACGATGAGTTGAGTTGATGCTCAGCAGCGCTCTTCAGATCCCATGCGGAAATTCAAAAGGGCACTTCAAATTTTCCATGACTCAATACGCATTGTTATGTTGGTATTGCGTATGATCGTGTTTGTTCCGCATTCTTTGTCAATGGGGCAAAGTGCCTCAACTCAAAGCTTCATATGTTGCTGTACTTCTAATCGAAGTTCTAGATGATAACATCTCGCTTGTGATGTCACATGCCGTCACGTATTACTTGGCACATGACACACAGCGTTACGTCTTGTGCCACATATTGGAAATTTTGTTTTCTTTCGTGCATCATTGCAAAGCGTCATTTTGTCTATAGCCCTTTCCACCTCAGGCTGGCATAGGTGTCTCGACCTGTACACGTTGCATTCATGCCAAGTTTGTTCAAAACAGAACGGTTGAAATGCACCATACTATGTCATGCTGGATTAGGCCCTTTTCAGACACGCATCAGTATCAGGCAGCCTGCGGCAAAATGCTTTGAGCGCAGCTTACTCAGGCCCGCCCCCGGAAGGGGGGGGGGCTTAACCAGTGGACCACTGAAGACCCCGAGCCAGCCCACTTGCAACAGGAATACCCAGAGTGGGACTAACTTGTAAACTTCAATGCGTAATTTTTTTTTCAAAGATCTGCTTTGTTCACGCCGCTGCTCACTTGGACTGGCACAATCGTCTGCTTTGTTCACGCCGCTGCTCACTGGGACTGGCACAATCGTCTCATCCTGTCGTGTTTCACTCATGCTGACTGCATGTAGTTTCGACGCTTGGAAATTCCATGCACCATACTGTCATGCTGGATTGAGCGCTTTTCGAGCACACACCGGTGGGCCAGCATCATGTTGAGGTGCACTGTGGCAACACTCTTTGAGCGCAGCTCACCCACGCCCCGCCCCCCGGGGGGGGGGGCTAAATTGTTGACCACTGCAACTGTTGGCCACTGAATATTTCAAGCCGTCTCACTTGCTGAAGTATTCAGGGTCCTGGGACTAGCATGTATTGTGCACAGAAGAGTCAAGGTCTCTCCAAGTAGTCTAAAGACCAGCAGGATGATTACGTGCCAGTTCAATAAAATGGCCATATCCTCTGATAATGATGGCTCGGGAGTCACTGACCAGTACACTGGTTACATGAATACAAGTCCATCAGTACACTGGTTACAGGATTGAGATCATGCAGCAGGGACATGACAGCACATTCATTTGAGCGACAGCACTTCGGCAGCAGAAGAGCCAAGCTGATTTGCAGGAATCTATAGGCTAATGATTGCTGATAATTGTGATGCTAAAACGGCTAAAACGCATGCAAGTGAAACAGCAGGGGCAACAACATTTGCACACTTGGTGGTCATCATGAACACAGTTCAACAGCGCGCTGTCGGCTGGATGTTAAATCTGGCTGATCCAGGCGCAATGTAGTTGGAGGCCGGGTTGACCCTATTTCAAAATCATGATGGTCATGATTCCAGCTAGTGTTCTGATTATGATAAAACACTGCTGACCCAGATACGGACATGGTACCGCCCGCAGGGTGCAACATGTTTGTTGTGCAAAATCCTAGCCCTTACTGTGCTGACCCGTTCTAGCCCTGATGTTACGGGGTGGGGTTCACCTAGGGTTTCCTGTCACCTGTCCCTAGTTGATGAAGTTAATGAGCACTGAAGCCGGCTGGCAAAGACCTGTCCCGCTCTTACAATGCGGCCGCGCCCTGTAGTGGTGCCGCAAAGCGCCAGCAATCAGCGAGAGCCAGGTGCATGCACTCAGAGCCCATGGGCGCGTCACAGGTGCGTGCAGCGTGCTGAGCACTGCAGCAGTACTTTCAGCAATTCTGACACCTGGCCAGCCCACCATATGGTATCACAAGCAGAACCAGAGGTCACCACAGCAGGAGCAGGCCAATGAAGGCATATCACAGCAGACATACTGTCACTGTTGCAATGACATGTGCAGGTTAGCTGATCATCAGTAATCCAACAATTTTCAAAAGCCAAGACAGCTTCAAAGTACTAACATCAATTACTACCGTCGAATGAAAAAGATTTTGAAAATCAACTAGGCATCAATGCCTCTGTCAAGTGGTGCCCTGCTCCTAAGGGTGTCGTGGCTAGCTGTGGTGGCACTCCACGTCTGGCGAGGGACTTGATCCTCGTCGAGCACTGTCTGTACGGCAATATCTGAATCAGAACTCGAGTAAGTACTAGCCCCATAAAAGCTGCTGACCACCGCGCACCAATGAGAACGACGCTAAGCACTATGAGCAGAGCTCCAATAATCACCTGCGACTGCCCGTTGTCAGAAGATGCGTCAACTTTCAGCAGCAGAGCATTGAAGCTTGATAAAAAGACGATCAGCGCGCCCAGGAAGTACTGATAGTGCCTAGCCCGCTGCCGGTATGGCTGTACAGCCAGAAATGACACAACTGCAACAAAAGTCAGGAGCACGGAGACGGCCGCCTGGCCAGCTGTTCCTGGCATGATGAACTGAAGCACGGACGGGGAGTGCAGGCAACAGCAACAGATCTCTTTAGTGCTACATAGTGATTGAGCCATTGCGAGATTCCAAAGATGCATACTGTGTGCACCAGTCTGAGACCACATGTCAACAAGACACAATTTAACAGTATACATATATATGCAAAAACACCAGAGTAAAGTCTACTACTCCCTAACAACGGCGCGTAAACCAGTCCATGCAAGGTGAGCTGTAACGATGCAATCAGCCAACAAGTACTATAGAAGCCACCACAGCAAATGAATGTACCATGCCATTGGGTTGCATGCAGCTAGTCTACGCTTCATGACAATCATCACCGCCCCACCATGCACACAGTGTGATACCAAACTCACCACCAAAAAGCCAGTGAAGAGTACGCGCCGCGCACATTCGACAAGCTCCCACCAGTATGCCTCATCCGTGTACTGATCCCACAGAAAGGAGGATGCCACGATGAAGCTGGACTCGCCATTGCTGCCTGTATTGGCTCCACGAGCTGACATATCGCTGTTATGTCTCTCGAGCTGATCCGCACAACGCTTGCGGTGTAGCACATAGGCATACAGGGCAGGGATGCCGATGGGGTACACCAGTACCATCACCGCCGCATACGCAAAGTTGCACCAGTAGAGCTGATCGTAGCACGTGATGGAATAATCGGCCCTCAGGTACCAGTTATACGGGCGGGATGACCACTCCTCAATTTTATCGCATGCAAAAGTTTGAAACACAGTGCTGCTGACGGTGCCGTAGATGAAGAATGTCCAAGCCAGGAAGAGAGTCCAATGCCGTCGCAGGGACTTTGCATGTGCAGCAAGTGCAGGAGCTCTGTCGGCGGTTTCTTGTAGCCGGTGCACTCGCCTCATTGACCACAGCCACGAGCACCCCAGAAATATGACGGGCACCAGCGGCATCAGGGTCATGAAGAGCAGCCTTTCGTAAAAGCTGCCACCCCAGCAAAAGGAGAATGCAAAGGCACAAAGGGAGAGCAAAGTGGAGGATGGGATTTCATGCAGTGCACAGACCAAGGCAATGCACAGCGGAGGACATGTAGCACAAGGAGTACCACACACCAAGCAGCTGCTGGAACATCATGATGCAAAGGCATAAAAGCAAAGCAAAGTGGAGGCCGTTAGCTCATGTAGTGCACAGGCTAAGGCAATGCACAGTGGAGGTCATATTTCGCAACAAAGACCAGATTAAGCAGCCGCTGAAGTACAACTGCCTATGTCTGGTGCGAACTACATGTGGGTGTGCGCCGAGGACTTGCCAACACAATGCATAGTATTGCATTCACACCGAGATGCGTTGTATGAACAACTGTGGAGCACGCATGCAAGGCAAACCTATAGATATGATTCTACAACACCAGCTGCTGCTGTGCTGTGCGTACCTCGCATCAAAGATGCAACCAAAGGCGAATGAGACGTCAGGCAGGATGGCGAGAAGATGTATGAAGGACTCGAATGACGGCGCCAGCTGCAGGCCAGTGATAGAGACAAGCCCAGCAATAAGCTGCACCACGAGCAGCAGGGCAGCAACAGGACAAGCATTCCGCAAAGAAATACTTCCAAGTGTTGTCATAATTGCTGCTGCTGTACTCAGCAACAGATGTTGGCGCATAGCACACACAATGCCAACAGCACTGTCCATGAAAAATTGAAGTTAGTGCGTGCCTGTCCACCAAAGTGGAGTTTATGGTATCACAGGTCGCCAATTGCGCGTCGCAATATGAAGTATATGTTAAAGGTATGTAGACGTAACATCTTTTGTAGCGATTCAGTCGTACGCTCCGGGTTCTGATGACTCTTTCCCCGCCATTCGACGTGTTCCGCGGTGTGGGAAGCAGTGCAGCCAGTGCAACGTCGCTGCCGCACGCTCCTGCGCTGAATAAAGCGTGTTAGGGGTAGGTACATCCTGAAACCTCAACAGCTGAAGCTCTGGTCAGTGAGCTGTACTCATTGCCCGTCAGCTGCAAGCGTGATCTCCCAGCACAGGCCTCGCTTGCTGTTCAAAAGCGACTCCTCGACTCATGATATTTGTAGTGAATGTAAAGGCTACAGTCATCATCAGCTGTGCAATACTTATTCAGCTACGACTCGGATGGTGTGTGATGTGTGTGCTGAGGGCGCAGCTGCACCTAGGTACCAAACATAAATCTGATGTTGAACATGGCCAGCACACACAGCTGCGCATCCGGTATTTATGGCACAGATGTTCTGGGAAAATGTTTGAGTTTCTAAACACCCATGGTAGATTTGCAGCAACTAGATAGGAGGATCTGAGGTCGAGCTTGGTCAAGGTTGCTGTTAAAATAGAGGAAGCATGTTTGAGCATGCACTGCTTTGCATGGAGCTGAGTCAATGACAGACTGACATACACTCTCCGGTAGGCTGAAGTGGTGTGGGTGACTGGGTGTGATGCACCTGAGTGTACCAACTGCTTTGGCACTTGCTATGTACATATGGCATGACATGTACAGCAACGCTGCTTGTGCACTGGGTACAGAAAAAAAACCTAGCACCATATTGTAACAAGGAACTCGTAGCGGACGCACCGGATACGTGGGTGCATACACGCGTACTTGGAAGTGCATTTTTTTTCATGTGGCATCAAAGTTCAACAACTGCTTATTGCCCGGTCTGCTTGCAAAAGTAGAATGTGACAAATGTTCTGAACTTGCAAAATTGAAACTGTTGTGCGCAACGAAAAAGTGCAATGGGAGGTTGGCTTCATATTGTGGCTGATAAATATATATCTCTATGCGCAGTATATACATTGAAACTATACATCGTACACCATATGGCAAGCCTCATTACATGCTGATTGGCAACGCTAATTACAAGTCACAGCAACCTCAAAAGATTTGCCTTTAATAATGGCATACAAATGCCCTTGGGTGCCAGAGTACGAATTTTCAGAATTATCTCAAACAGAAACTTTTGAGTTTACTTTCAAAGTATTCAGTATCCAAGTCAGAGTGTGCATGTGGTTGCGCAACTCGGTGCTAATCTAACGCAACATAACCTTGCGCATTCAGCAGCGATGAACCTTAATTGCAAATCATACAGTGCTGTACCTGTACAACGACAATGTGAATGCGCAGAGAGTTGCTGTTGCAGTGCTATACAGTGCTTTACCTGTACAACGACAATGGGAATGCGCAGAGAGTTGCTGTTGAACTTGAAGTGCACGTTGCAGGCCCGTGTCGCCAGCCTCTGCATGGAGGGCCATGATGGTATAGTATGGCGATGACCGCCAGCACCCCGCCCAGGAAGCACATAAGCAACTGCTGCTGCTGCCCCAATGCATGCGAGGATGAGGGCCGCGGCGCTTGCAGCTACCCCAGCGCCCTTGCAGTGGCCACACTTGTAGGAACCCGTGGACCTATACCCAGCAGCTGCATCGCACACGGCGCAGTCTGCAACAAACATGCGGCATAGTATTTTGAAGGAGCTCAGACCCCAGCTAAGCGTTGCTGCACAACTTCCATTTACAAAAGAGGCGAAAGCAGCGGCAGGTCTCAAATTATACTTTTGTTTGAAACCAAGCATCCGCACACAGCCAAACTGCGCAGTCCCTTGAGCAAGTTCAAGTTGCCCAGACCTTTGTCCAACAGTTGTCAAGGAAATGCGCACAAAACCAAACAACAAAAACCTGTTCATGTCCAGCACTGCACTGCGTTAGATCTGAAGCTTCTAGTATTCCGGTGTGGCTATGTGCCATGCCGCACATGGGACAGAACCGCTCGGTGCAGAGGCACACATGAGCACTGTCACCACTGGGAGTAGAAATACACAATTTGCTGCAAGCCTCATTACCGTAGGAAACGGATTATAATACCCCCTCGTCTTGCAGTTTCAGGCCCTCGTTTCTAAGACGGCGGGGTACTATACAAAGTAGCCCCTCTTATACAGAGTTTCTCTTGTCTTAGCATCCTTCCAAGCCTCGTGTTGACAAGACCCCCCCGTCCTCGGCAATTTATCTACTCAATTTGCGCTCTTCAGCAGGCAGCGATAGCCTCATCTGCTGGTCAATCAAGCGACCGTGATGGTGGGAACACCAGCCTTCTGGTTTTCACGTAAATCTGCAGCATCGTGCAGCACGATCGCCGGCATTCAGCTCGCCGAACGTACTCAGATTCAGAGATTGCCACCTAGCCTGGCTGAGCCACAATAGGCTGTGAGCAGCTAGTGCACAGCACAACATATGCCATAGCTGCGCGCTACTCAGAGCTCGCTGCGCTGAGAACACATGCAAGTATTGGCACACGGCGCCGCTAACACCACCTCTCTCTACCACGAACTTCAACAAGGGAACGGGGAGGCGCACACGCTCACGGCGCAGACGTCGGCGTCGCTGGCGCTGGCGTGCCGCATCGCCACGACGCTGGCGGATCACCAGCGCCGCGAGCATCCGAATGTGCCTGCCGACTTTCTCGCGCGTACGCAGGCGATCGACGACGAGTGTTTGACTCTCCACCGAGCCGGCGCGGGCACCTACTACGCCGTGGAACCCGAGCTGCTACTCTGCGCATGCGCCTCGTGCGGCGAGCCAGGGTGCGTGCGCACGAATTTGCACCAGCGCGACCACCTGTACAAGTCCCGGGGGGCGGCCGCAACGCAGCGGCCACACGGGCCCCGCGTCGCGCCTCTGCCCCCCATCCTCCCCCTCTCTACAGCCAGCGGCGGCGCGCGCGGCCCCGGCGCCCGCGCAGCTGCCGCTGTGGCTGCGGCAGGGCCAACATGGCGCAGCGCGCTTCCGCTCTGGACGCTGGCGCCGCTCTCGCCCGCGCGCGCAGCGCTTGACGACCTCTCCTTTGACTATGTTCTGCAGCAGCAACTGGTGGTCGGCCGCTGCATTCGCCTGGAGCACCGCTCGGACTTCACAGCCGCCTTGACGGCCACGCTGGCGGGCCTCCGGGAAGCGCAGACGGCGGTAGCGCAGGCACACGGGGTTGAGGCAGCGGCACAGGCGTCCGCCACAGCCGGTGCATGGTGCAAGCTGTTGCATCTGCTGCCGTGCCTGCTGCTTGTACCCGACGGCTCCCTGCCGCGGGCGCACCGTTTTGCGGCCTTCGAGGCAGGCGACCTGGACCTGCTCACGCGCACAGCGCTGGCCTTCTGCCGCCGCGGCGCTGCCCGTGCGTGCACGCGCCGCGCTAGGTCTATGACGGAGGCGGCGGCGGCAGTGCGGGAGCGCGCGGCGGCGACGGCGCGGCAGCCGGGCGGCGTCGGGCGCGCCGCGCGGCTGCTGGCGGAGGGTGCTGACACATCTGCCCCCCGCGACTCCGCTACCTTGCATAAACTGCAGGCGAAACACCCAGCTGGCGATGCGTCTGCGAAGCTGGATGCCGCGGCATCGCGGGCGCGCAGCTTGGTGGCGGCGGCGGCGCTGGCGGCGCCGGCACCACTCAACTGCGCTTCATTCACGGCGGACGGGCTACGCGAGGCCATCCTCGCCGCCAACCCTGGCTCGGCCGCCGGTCCCTCTGGGCTGCGCAACTCCCACCTCCAGCAGTGCGTCCGGCACACGGCGCACACATCGGGGCGCACGGTTGACTGGCTCCTTGAGCTGCTGGCGCGGCTGGGTACCGCGGTGTACTCCACCCCCGCCGCGCTGCCCGCCCCCTTTTGGCGCCTTCACGCGGCCGCGCGCCTCAGCGCTGTGGGCGAGAAGGCGCGCCCCATCGCGTGCGGCGACACCATCTGCCGCCTGTTCGCCCGCACCTTCTGCACGGACACCCGGGACCGCGTCTCCGCGCTGCTGGAACCAATTGGCCAGTTTGGGGTCGGCGCGCGGGGGGGCGCAGAGAGAGTGGCGCTCATGGCGCAGCTCACGCATGAGTGCGGCGGCGTGCTCCTTGCCATTGACGGCAGTAATGCCTTCAACGCGCTGTCGCGCTCGGCAGTCCTCACCGCGGTGGCCGAGCATCTGCCTGGCCTGTACGGCTACGTCGAGCACATCTACGGCCCCGGCCGGGCCCCTTGGCTACAATTTGGCCTAGATGGGCACGCCGACGCCGCCATCATCCTCTCCCAACAGGGCGTGCAGCAGGGCAACCCATTGGGGCCGCTGCTGTTCGCGCTGGCACTGCGCGGCACCATGGTGGCTGCCCGCGCCAAGTTCCCGCAACTGGCGCTTCCGGGCTACCTCGATGACCTCACCATCATGACGCCCAGCTGTGACGCGCCGGTGCTCGGCCACGTTGGCCGCGCGTTCTGCTTCATACAACAGGCGCTGAGCGAGCTCAACATTCAGGTCAAGGTCACGATATGCGCGGCGCTGGTGCCGGCCTCAGGCGGCGCCCGCGAGCGCGCCGCCGCCGTCTTTGCCGCCGCCAATGTCCCCGTACCAGTATGTGACGACGGCATCACGCTGATGGGGGTGCCGGTCGGCACCGAGGGCTTCGTGCGCGCGCAAGTGGCGGCGACCCTTCGTGCCCCCGGCACCGACCGCCTGGTTGCGGAGCTTGTGCAGATGGAGGATGTGCAGGCTGCCTTCTCCATTCTGCGTCTTGCCGTCCCCGCCCGCGCAGGGCATGTCTCGCGCAATACAGCGCCATCCCTCACGCACGAGGAGCTACGGCGCTTCGACGCCATCACGCTAGCGGCCGTGGCCGCGCTGGCGCAGGAGCCATCGGCGGGTCTTACGCCGCCGGCCCACCAGGGCGCGCCGGCGGCGGGTGACGATTGCCGCGGCCCGCCGGCGGTTTCGGCGGCGGCGGCGCCGCCCTCTCTGTGGGCGGCGGCAGTGGCATGGGTACGCGGCGCCGACTGGGGTGGCGAGGCCCCAGTGACGCTACCAGCACATCAGCAGGTACGCGTGCATCTGCGGCTGGGGAGTGGTGGCTTTGGCGTGCTGGGCGCGGCGCCCCGTGCATGTGCCGCATTTGCTGCACGTTCCCTCGAGTGCATGGGGCCGGCACTGGCGGCATTTCCAGTCGCGGCACGCAGCCGCGTCCTAGAGCATGCCCGCTACCTTCACCCAGATAGCTACCTGCCTGCAGCAGCTGCGCAGCGGCAGCGATGAGGCTGCAGCGGCCCTCGCACTGCTCCTGCCCACGGTCTGGTACCAGGACTGGCGCCAGGACGACGGCGCATGGCGGGCGCTGCGCGATCTGCTGCAACGGGCAGGCGGAGCTGCGGGGCCGGGCATGCGGACTCGCGCCGGCGCGCGCCGCGCTGCTGCGCCAGCGGTGGCGCGCGAGCCAGGCTCTGCCCAGGCCCCGCCGGCCGCCGTGCTGCCGCGGCGTCAAGCGGCGCTATCACGGGTGCTAGACGCAGCGCTCGCCGCCACGCAGCTGCGTCGGCTTGAAGCAGCAAATGCGTTGGAAGCAGTCGCGGCGTGGCGCAGCGGCGCCTCTAAGGGGGCCATGGGTTTCTTGGCGCAATTGCCGAGCACTGACCCAGCGGAGACCATGTCCCCGCCGGAATTCCGCGAGACGCTGCGGCGCCACCTGGGCGTGGAGCGCCCCGCCCCCGCTGCGGCGCGGTGCCCCAAGTGCCATAGACCAGTGGACTCGGGTGCCCACCTGCGCCGCTGCACACAAGGGCTTAACGTCACGCGACACAACTTGCTCGCAGACGCGCTCTTTCAGCTGCTCAAGCAGGTGGCCCACCTCCGCGGTCTCGACCGGGACACCCTTGCCCCCTTCCGCCGCTACGCGGCGCGCCACGGGTTCAACAAGTTCATGGACATCGTCTTTGGCAGCAACCAGATCTGCCTTCCAGTCCCTAAAGTGCAGCCGAGCGCCGACGCGGTAGCAGCAGGCCGGTGCACTAAACTGCGCGGCGGCTTTGAAGTAGCTTGTTGCATAGACGTCACCATACGTGACAGCTCATGCCCCTCCCGCCTCCGTCAGGCTCAGGGGGGCGCGCGCGATGTGCAGCGCGTGCTTGAATCGGCTTCGCAGGAAAAGATAGACACATACGTAGTCTCAGGGGCCCTGGACCCCACTACACACACCCTATTTTCCGCAGCCTTTGACCACTTCGGCGCTATGTCACGCGACACCCAAGCGCTGCTACACGCACTCGCCGAGCAGAGCTCGCAGGGCAGCTACAATCTCGCACAGCGCGTTGCCTTCTGGCGCCGCCGCACCTCCCTCGCGCTACAGCGCGCGCTCACACGTGTCGTGATCGACAACTGGAACGCAGTCATTGCCCCTGATGGCGACGTCAGCGCTTACCGCCGCATCGCACTGTTGCAAGTGCCACGGCCCTCGCCGGCCAGCGCCGAACCGCCGGCCCCTCCGTAGATTTAGTTATTGCAAGCCCGATTTATCGTGCGCGCAGCCCATGCGGTCCAGGACATAATATACAACAATCAGGCCGTGATGAAGTTGAAGTTGATATCGCACACACGCACAGCCCATGCTGAGGTCTGGTTCTCTTTGGCACTGACGTGGCTATTCATGCTTTGCCTCCTGGTTCTCGGTTGTCACTCTGAGTGACAATTACAGCTGTACTAGTACTCGCGAGCCTTGTGTCTGCGCGGACCCCTCGATTGTCCATCTCTGCCTACTCCCTGGCATGGTGGTGAGCTATACGTTCTCAGATATAAGTCTCCTGCAGCACAAGTAAAAGCCAACTGAAAGGGCTTGCACATGCACCAAAGTGTTTCCTAACACCGGTGAGGCCTCCCATCATACGATATATATATCATAGTACCTCCCGGTACAAGGAACCGGGTCCATGCTCATGAAAAGAAGGGGCAACTTAAATACTGCTAAATTAAGTCGATCTTGTACAAATTACACCCAAGATGCATAGCACCTTGTGCGCCACGGACCATTGGAGTGATGGCAACAAGTTGCAGAAAGAATTGTACCACTGCATTGTGTGAGTGTGTAGTGGCAGTGCACGCGTATCTTGTACCAGCGAACTAAGGTTGTCGTCCACCGCTGCCTTGGCAGCTCGTGAGTTTGTAGGCCTTGCTCATACAACATGTCCACGCCACGTTATGTGGCATGGTGGTGCACGCTTTGTTGTGTCACCGACGTGTGGTGCTGGTGTTCTAATGCTGGACCAGGTGCTCACTTGTTGAGGAATGCACGCGTTGACGTGTTCCTTATTTATATATGATTTATCATTTCTCTCTCAATGTGTCAGCTGGCGCATTGCACAGGCGGAGCCATCTACACCCAAGACGATGCCGACACGACAATTGCCAACTCACTTTTTACCAGCAACAGTGCGCACAGTAAGTTTCAGCACATCTACTTGATCTATTTGTTGTCGCCCCGCGCGGCGACTGCAGCAAAGCTTTGTCACTGCGACATGCTGTGCTGAGCTGCTGCTGTTGCTTCTGCTTTCACTCCATCCTTTTTATTGGGCTGGCGCCCATGTGGTATATTAGTGGTCGTCTGCCGTTGCCATGATGGACCCTACTTTACTGACACCAATTAATGCGGCAGAGGATCAATGATGCTGCCTTACTGTCATTGAGTTAGTTGTGTAAAGTCATGATTGTGGTGTACGTGGGAGCCGTGAAGAGGCGTAGCGGTTGTTGCTGTGGCATTCCCATGCTGCTGCTGCTGCTGCTGCTGCTGCTGCTGCCCTATTGTTGACGGGTGCCTGCGCTGACCCCTTGTGCTCTTGTCACTTCGCCGCTTGACATCGCCCATGGTGCACATGGCAACATTGGCTGGCGAACTGTGGCGGCTGCTGCGGTACTGAATATCGACTCTTCTTCCTTCAAAACTCTGCAGACGGTCAGTGAAAAGGCTCGATTTTTAAATACTTGTTCTGCATCAGCTCAATGACATTAGGAAGTTTGCGTTGGACATTATAGTCGAGACATGAAACAATTGAGTCGTGATGCGCTTAAAGTCCTGCAGCACAGGCGAAGGTCAACTCTGAGGGCTTTTGCATGCACCAGTGTATTGCACATCCCTCGATATCACCGTCTTGACTCGGTTTGATATCGGACTCATGACAGAAGGGACAACACTGCCAAATGCAGCTTGCGCACTTGGACACCAACATAAATCTTGTGCAAAGCACTACACGCGTATGGGCTGCTGAAGCAATGGGGGTCGAAGTACTGCCTTTTTTCTTCTTAATAAGTCGGCTGCCTGCCTGATAGAATGCGACAATTTTTCATGTAGGACATGTGCACCAGTTAAGTTGGCCGTTGTATACGCAGGCTTTTATGCAAGTCACCTCTAACAGACCACAGTGACTGTACACATCAGTCAGCAGGCCCTCACGTTGCTGATTTTGTCTGGGAAGTGCTGTGGCGTTTGAGTGCAATTTTTTTAGTTGTATTTCATTTTTCACTCACAGCAAGCTGCCCAGTGCCCGCACAAAGCTGAAACAGGCTCAGACCGGCCTGCAAACGTTGAAGGGCAGCGTTGCATCTTAGATGTCTTCAAGAGAGCACCAGCTGCCACACGCACGTTGCAGCAACCGCAACATCCGGTACAGCGCATTGTCACAGCACATGCATGATACACACACACGCTTGACAGAAAAGGGGTTGGCTTGAACTAGTTTGGCACATGTATTTTCCAGGCTTGAATAGTGTTGGGCCAAGTACCGTTCCAATCAGGTGTCTGGCCGGCTTCAGTATAGATAAGACGGTGCCATAGCAGGTTGTGTACGTGTTGAGAGTGTCGGTGCACGGGCTTGCTTGTAGCAGACAGATTTGCTTGCTGTCCACCACTTGGCAGATGGTTGATGACAAGTGTTACTCATGTAACAAGTCCAATGCTGCTGCTGCCGCTGCAGCTGACGCGCTCTTGTTGACATGTGCCTGTGATAACGCTTCTGTGCTCATTTTACTTTGCCTCTTGCTATCTGCCTGTGGTGCATGTGGTGGCCAACTGCACTGATGGCGGCTGCTGCGGTGGTGGATGCCGAATGGTCTTGCATCATAACTGGAAAGAGGGTAAGTGACAAGGCATGACTCATATCCTCCACCTGCGATCTCGAGCTCAGATCTGTGTCATGTCAACAACAGGAAGTTCGCTGTGAACAGGATGACTGAGGGATCATCGGAAAACCAATTCGTGATGGTTTTTGAGTTGGACCCGCACAGCTCAGCTCATGATGATGTCGGATCCTGTTGGGCACTGACGCAGCTGTTCAAGGTTTGCCTCCTGGTTCCCAATGGTCACTCTGAGCGACACATGCACTACCTGCAAGTCTTGTGTCTGCACGGACCCCATGGTTGTCCATCTCTCAGGCTGCCAGATGCTCTGGCTAGGTGATGAGCTAAACGTTCTCAGGTGTGCATCTCCTGCAGCATGAGCGAAAGTCAATCGCAAGGGCTTTTGCTTGCACCTCTGTGTTTTAGGATTGGCGGACACCTTCTATGATTATCTGATCAACCCTTCCCTGGCAGTAACAGGCTCAGGGTTTGTGCACATGAATAACAGGGGCAAGATTGCCAATATAGGCTGGCGTAAATTTCACAACCGCAGAAGCAGAGCATCGCATACGTCATAGACCATTGGAACTTTAAAAAGCATACCAAGATAGATGCCAAGGCATGTTGTGGTCGTGTTGCATTGATGCATGCATTTTCTGTATCAGTGAGATTTGGGCATGGTCTACCATTCACTTGGCAGATGTATAGCAACAAGGCCTTGCTCATACAATTTGTCCATGTAACAGCATGTAACATGTGGTGGTGCATGCTTATTGTGCCGGTGTCAGCGGTCGATGGCTGATGCTCAGTTACTGAGGAATGCGCGGCGCATTGACCTGTTCCTTAGTTTCCCATTGCTCTCTGAATGTATAAATGGCACATTGCACAGGCGGAGCCATCTTCACCAAAGATGGCGCCGGCATGACCGTCGCCAACTAATCTTTCTTCAAAAACGAAGCAAAATGTAAGTGCCACCAAAACTACTAGTTCTTCCATTGGCACCCCGCTTGGTATCTGCAGCAACAACTTTCCTAGATTTCCCTGGCATGCGTACTACTAACGCTGCTGCTGCTACTGCTTCTGCTACTGCTGTTGTGATTATCAGCGCTTGTGCTGGGTCAGACTCTGTGCTTGTTTCATCCTCCTTCTTGGGCTGCCGCCCATGTGGTATAATTGGGCGGCCATCTTCCTCTGCCATGATGTACCCTGCTCTCAATGACTCCAATCAATGAGGCAGGGGATGAGTGATGCAGACTGACTGAGCCATTGAGCTACTTGCACAATGTCATGATGGCGGCATGCATGGAAACTGTGGCGCGCATTTGTTGCCAAGGGCATCCCAATGCTGCTGCTGCTGCAGCAGCTGCTGCTGCCGCTGCTGCTGCCGCTGCTGCTGCTGCTGCTGCTGGGCTCTTGTTCAAATTGGCATGCGCCTCTGCCCTTGCTTTCGGTGCTCATCATTTGTTGCCTCTTGACCTCTGCCTGTGGTGCATGTGACAACATCGGGTGGCCAACTGCACTGATGCGGCTGCTGCGGTAATGCATACCGGCTTGTCTTCCCTCACAACTACATAGCGGGTTAGTGACAAATCATAAATTTTTACTTTTTTGTGTCAGTAGATCAGGGGGTTCGCATCGATAGACTCTGAATTATTGAGAGTTGAAATGATTGAGTCGTGATGCGCTGAAAAGTCTTCAGAATCGGTGAAGATTAACTCATTGACAAGGGGCTTTGCAACAATGTGGGCGACATTTCACAATTTTTCACCATTATGACTCAACACCGGGTTTGGGTTCCAAATCGGACTCACGAAAACAGGGACAAAACTGCCAAAGTTCAGCTTGTGCAATTTGACACCTAGATGATCTGATGCAGAGCACTACATGCGTCATGGGCTATTAGAGCGATGAGAGTTGTACTGCTGTCTTGTGACTTTTTAATCCGGCTGGCTGCCTAAAAGAAAAAGGCATTTCTACACCTAGGATTGAGTTGGCTGTCGTATACCCAGGCTTCCATGAAGGTCACCTCTGTAAGACCACTGTCACGATGCTGTTTTTGCCTGGGAAGCGCCATGGCGGTTGATGTTAGTTGCTGAGTTGCATTTTGTCTTTCGCACACAGCAAGCTGCATGATGCAGCCCGCACAAAGCTGAAACAGGTTCAAACGGGGCTGCAAATCTTGAAGAGCAGCGTTGCATGATAGATGTCTTCAACAGGGCGCCAGCTGCCACATACACATGGCAGCGAAAGCAACGTCCAGTCCAGCGCATTGTCACCGACACAAACATTGTGCGCGACACAAACACACGCTGACAGAAAAATATGTTTGGCTTAAACACACAGGGTTCAAATTGGCAAATGTATTTCCCAGGCTTGAATAGTGTTGGGCCAAGTATCGTTCAACCAGGTGTCCGGCCGGCTTCAGTGAAGATAAGACAGTACCATAGCAGGTTGTGAACGTGTTATATGTGACAGTGTCGGTGCACGGGCTTGTTTGTAGCAGTCAGGTTTGCTTGCTGTCCCTCACTGCCTCGGCAGGTGTTGGTAACAAGGCTTTGCCCATTCAATAAGTCCAATATTACACTATGTGTCATGGTAGCACACAGTGTGACACAGTGTTTTTGTGTCAGCAAGATTTGATGTTGTATACAAGCGCTTTCGCTGACTTTCCCTGTGTTTCTTTCATCATTCCTGTTTCAAATTGACCTGCCACCCATAGGGGTACATTGTTGGGAGGCCATCTGCCATGACAACGCTTTGACTGATTCCAACCAGCGCGGCAGGGGATTGGTGATGCAGCATGAATGATTCATTGAGTTAGTTGCACAATGTCCTGATCATCATGGTATCATGGCGGCGCTCATGGAAGCTGTGGTGGGGTTTTGTGACGTGGCATCTGCATGCTGCTGCTGCCGCTGCAGCTTATGCGCTCGTGATGGCGTGTGCCTGCGCCGCCGACTCTTCTGTGTTCATCTGCTTTTGCCTCTTGATACTTCTATCTGCCCATGGTGTATGTAACAACATCGGGTGGCTAACCACTGATGGCGGCTGCTGCGGTGATGGATGCCGGCTCTTCTTCCACTAAAATTTTGCAGGAGGTTAGTGACAAGACATAAATCATACTGTTTCTGTGTCAGTTCATTAGGAAATTCGCTAAGGCTTTGAGCAGAATGGAGGACGGATAGAACCACCAAGTTGTGATGATTCATAAGTTGACACCGCACAGCCCAGCATAGTGAAGTTGATCTCTTCGGGCACTGCTGCGGTTTTCCAGGTTTTACCTCCTGGTCCGCAATAGTCGCTTTGAGAGACACAAGCACTACCTGCGAGTCTTGTGTCTGCACGCACCCCTTGATTTTCCATCTCCTCCACATTCTCTGGTACGGTGGTGAGCTACATGCTCTCAGATGTAAATGTTCTGCAGCATCAGTAAGAGTCAACAGCAAGGGCGTTTGCATGCACCAATGTGTTTTAGGATTGGCTGACACCTTCCATGATACCATTCTTCTAGAAGTACAACGATTTGGTTTGCTCATGAAACAAAGTTGCAAAACTGCCAGTTCAAGTTGAGCTTGTACAATTTGACACCCACAGATGCAGAGCACCACATGCATCATCGGCCACTTGAGCGATAGCAGTGATTGTCGCAGTAAAATGTGTGCCATTGCAGGTAGTCGTCGTGTTTTGGGTGTGCACGCGCTTCTTGTATCAGTGAGATTTGGTTGTGGTCGACTGCTCACTTGGCAGATGGTCAGATGGTTAGCAAAAGGGCCTTCAAGTTGCTCATACGATTTGTCCATGCAACAGCATGTAACATGATGGACCAGGTACACACTTACTGTGTTGGCAGACTTCAGTGTCGGTGTCAGCTTTGTACTGCCGGTGCTCACTTGATAAGGCATGCACGCGCTGGCAAGTCTTTTTACCCATCCTTTCTCTCTGAATGTGTTGAATGGCACATTGCACAGGCGGAGCCATCTTCACACGAGACGGTGCCAACATGACTGTTGCCAATTCACATTTCTACCACAATACTGCAGACCCTGTGGGAGGTAAGTGCCACCGAAACCACGGTGACCAGTTCTATCCATTGACGCTTGCCTAGGCTGGTAACTGCAGCATAATGTTTGCATATTTCATACTGATATGCGTAATGCTGATGCTGCTGCTGCTAAGTAGTGCTTCTGCTCCTGCTTTTATTGTTATCAGCGCTTGTGCTGGCTCTTTCTGTGTTCCTCTCATCCTCCCTTTATGGGCGGCCGCCCATGTGGTATAAATGGGCGGCCATCTGCCTCTGCCATGATAGACCCTGTGTCACATGACACCAATGTGGCAGGGGATGAGTGATGCAGACTGACTGAGTCATTGAGCTAGTTGCACAACGTCATGATGGCGGCGTGCATGGGAGCTGTGGCGAGGCCTTGTTGCCATGCCATCCCCATGCTGCTGCTGCTGCTGCTGCTGCTGCACTCTTGTTGACATGCACCTTGTTGACTCTTGCTGTGCTTATGTTTTTTTGCCTCTTGACGTCTGCCCATGGTGCATGTGATAACTTCGGATGGCCAACTGCACTGATGGCGGCTGCTGTGGTGATGGATGCCGAATGGTTTTGCATCAAACTCTGTCATTGACAGATGGTCAGTGACAAGGCATGACTTCTACTTCTCCCAGCTGTAATCTCGAGCTCAGATTTGTGTCAGTTCAATAACAGCAAGTTTGCTTTGAATAGAATGACTGAGGGACAGGACGACCAATTCGTGATGATGTTTGAGTTGACACCGCACGGCTCAGCTCATGGTGATGTTGGATCCGGTTGGGCACTGACGCAGCTGTCCAAGGTTTGCCTCCTGGTTCTCAATGGTCACTCTGACCGACACACTACCTGCGAGTCTTGTGTCTGCATAGACCCCTTGATTTTTTTTCTCTCAGCCTGCCAGGTTCTCTGGCTAGGTGGTGAGCTATACACTCTCAGATGTGAAAATCCTGCAGCATAAGCGAAAGTAATCTGCAAGGGCTTTCGCATGCACCAATGTATTCCTGAATTGGCTGACACGTTTCATGATAGTACTCTCCCAGTATAAGGCTCAGGATTTGTGCACATGAATAACAGCCCTATAGGGGCAAAACTGCCACTTTGAGCTGGTTTAATTTGACCATCGCAGAAGCAGAGCATCGCACGCATCATGGACCATTGGAGCTCTATATTCGAGCTCTATATAGTGTACTGAGATAGATGTCAAGGCAGTTTGGTCGTGTTGCACTGGCAGTGGAGCATGCATTTTTTGTATCAGTGACAATTGATTGTGGTCCGCCACGCACTTGGTTTAGTGTTCAACTTGGTGTTTCAGCGGTCTATGGCTGCTGCTCAGTTACTGAACAATGCACGGCGCATTGACTTGTTCCTTAGTTTACCATTTCCTTTCTGGACGTATTTATTATTTGGCACATTGCACAGGTGGAGCCATATTCATTGATGGAGGTGCCAACATGACAGTTGGAAACTCAGTTTTCTTCAAAAACGAAGCAACATGTAAGTGCCACCATAACTACTAGTTCTTCCATTGGCACCCCGCTTGGTATCTGCAGCAACAACTTTCCTATTTTTCCCTGGCATGCGTACTGCTAATGCTGCTGCTGCTACTGCTTCTGCTGTTATGATTATCAGCGCTTGTGCTGAGTCAGACTCTGTGCTTCTGTCATCCTCCTTCTTGGGCTGCCGCCCATGTGATATGAATCAGCGGCCATCTGCCTCTGCCATGATGGACCCTGCTTTTACTGACACCAGTTGATGCGGCAAGGGATCAATGAAGCAGCCTGAATGAGATATTGAGTCAGTTTGCACAACTCACGATGGCAGAATGCATGGAAGCTGTGGCGAGCCTTTGTTGCCAAGGGCATCCCCATGCTGCTGCTGCTGCTGCTGCTGCTGCTGCGCTCTTGTTGACGTGCGTCTCTGCCTTCTCTTTCTGTGCTCATCTGCTTTTGCCTCTTGACTTCTGCCCGTGGTGCATGTGGCAATACCGGGTGGCCAACTGCACTGATGGCGGCTGCTGCTGTGATGGATTCCAACTTGTCCACCATTGAAATTTGGCAGACAGTAAGTGACAAAGCACGACTAGTGCAGTTTCTACAGACACATCAATTGGGGAGGTTCGCTTTGAACAGAATAAACGAGGGATGAAACAAGCGTGTCGAGATGAATTGACAGTACGCAGCTCAACCTACGCCGAGGTTGAGTCCTATTGAGCACTGACACGGCTGATCATGTTTCTTCCTGGTCCGCAATGGTCCCTCTGAGCGACACATGCACTACCTGCGAGTTCAAGTTGTGTGTGTGCACGGACCGTCCCCTTGTTTGTCCGTCTCTGGCACTGTGGTGAGCCTCTACGTTTTTCGATATCAATTTCCAACTGCATAAGCAAAAGTCAACTGCAAGGGCGTTCACATACACCAATGTGCTTTAAGATTGGCCCATACCTTCCACGATATCACCCTCTTCAAGTTGATTCAACGCAAGGGTTATAGTTTTAAATTGGACTTATGAAGAGGGGGACAGACTGCCAAATTTAGCTTGCGCAATTTGACACCCACATAATCTGATGCAGAGCACTACTACTACATGCGCCATGGGCTACTAGAGCAACGGGTGTCGCAGAACTGTCTTTTGACTATTTAATCCGGCCGGCTGCCTGATACAAAACGACATTTCTATACCTAGGACATGTGGATTCAAGGTTGCCTTAAAGTTTTTATACCCAGGCCCCAATAAAGTTCGCCTACAAGACCACTGTACGCATTACACAGCGGTTCTGGACAGTGCTGGTTTGTTCGGGGACCGCCGCGGCGTCAGAGTGCAAGTCGCTGAGTTGCAGCTCGTTGTTTTCAAACAGGAACCTGCCCGCCATCACCCACACTAAGTTACAACAGGCTCAGAGTGGGCTAAAAACGATGGGGGGCAGCGGTTGGCAGCGGTTATAACAAATATCTTGAACAGGGCACCAGCTGCCATGCGCATTGCAGCAACAGCAGCCTCCAGTCCAGCGCATTGCCATAGCACATGCGTGATCCACACACGCGTGGTTGACAGAAAATGGTTTGGCTCTAAGGACAGGTTCGGCAAATGTATTTCTGAGGCTTAAGTAGTGTTGAGCAGGTATTGGCGGCTTCAGTAAGGATAAGACGGCGCCATAGCAGGTTGTGTACGGTTGTGTACATGTTGTCAGTGGCAGTGTCGGTGCACAGGCTTGTCTGTAGCAGTCAGATTTGCTGGCTGTCCTCCACTTGGCAGATATTTGATGACAATGTGTTCCTGATGTGACCACTACAATGCTGCTGTTGCTGCTGCTGCTGCTGCAGCTGCAGCTGACCTCTTGTTGGCATGCGCCTCTGCCCTTGCTTTCGGTGCTCATCGTTTGTTGCCTATTGACCTCTGCCTGTGGTGCATGTGACAACATCGGGTGGCCAACTGCACTGATGCGGCTGCTGCGGTAATGCATACCGGCTTGTCTTCCATCACAACTACATAGTGGGTTAGTGACAAATCATAATTTTTTTACTTTTTTGTGTCAGTAGATCAGGGCGTTCGCATTGGATAGACTCTGAATAATTGAGAGCTGAAACGATCAAGTCGTGATGCGCTGAAAAGTCTTCAGAATCGGTGAAGATTAACTCATTGACAAGGGGCTTTGCAACAATGTGGGCGACATTTCACAATTTTTCACCATTATGACTCAACACCGGGTTTGGGTTCCAAATCGGACTCACGAAAACAGGGACAAAACTGCCAAAGTTTAGCTTGTGCAACACCTAGATGATCTGATGCCGAGCACTACATGCGTCATGGGCTATTGGAGCGATGAGTGTTGTATTGCTGTTTTGTGACTTTTTGATCCGGCTGGCTGCCTAAAAGAAAAAGGCATTTCTACACCTAGGACGTGTGGATTATTTGAGTTGGCTGTCGTATACCCAGGCTGCAATCAAGGTCGCCTCTGTAGGACCACTGTCACGATGCTGTTTTTGCCCGGGAAGCGCTATGGCGGTTGAGTGCTAGTTGCTGAGTTGCATTTTGTCTTTTGCACACAGCAAGCTGCACGACAGCCCGCACAAAGCTGAAACAGGTTCACACCGGGCTGCAAATTTCGAAGAGCAGCGTTGCATCATATATGTCTTCAAACAGGGCGCCAGCTACCACATACACATGGCAGCAAAAGCAATGTCCAGTCCAGCGCATTGTCACAGCACATGCGTGACACAAACGCGCTGACAGAAGAAAATATTTGGCTTAAACAGGGTTCAAATTGGCAAATGTATTTCCCAGGCTTGAATAGTGTTGGGCCAAGTATCGTCCAATCAGGTGTCTGGCCGGCTTCAGTGAGGATAAGACAGTACCATAGCAGGTTGTGAACGTGTTATATGTGACAGTGTCGGTGCACGGGCTTGTATGTAGCAGTCAGGTTTGCTTGCTGTCCCTCACTGCCTCAGCAGGTGTTGGTAACAAGGCTTTGCCCATTCAATAAGTCCAATATTACACCATGTGTCATGGTAGCGCACGGTTTTTGTGTCAGCAAGATTTGATGTTGTATACAAGCGCTTTCGCTGACTTTCCCTGTGTTTCTTTCACCTTTCATTTTTGGCCTGCCACCCATGTGGGTACATTATAGAGAGGCTATCTGCCATGACATAACACTTTGACTGACTCCAACCAACGCGGCAGAGGATTAGCGATGCAGCACGAATGATTCATTGAGTTAGTTGCACAATGCCATGATGGCGGCGCGCATGGAAGCTTTGGCGAGGTTTTGTGATGTGGCATCTGCATGCTGCTGCTGCTGCCGTTGCAGCTTATGCGCTCGTGATGGCGTGTGCCTGCGCCGACTCTTCTGTGCTCAACTTCTTTTACCTCTTGATACTTTTTATCTGCCCATGGGGTATGTGACAACATCGGGTGGCCAACCACTGGTGGCGGCTGCTGCGGTGATGGATGCCGGAGGCTCTTCTTCCAATAAAATTTTGCAGGACTCGGACATTAGTGACAAGGCATGGATCATACTATTTCTGTGTCAGTTTATTAGGAAGTTCGCTTTCAGCAGAATGGAGGACGGATAGAACCACCAAGTTGTGATGATTCATAAGTTGACACCGCACAGCCCAGCATAGTGAAGTTGATCCTTTTGGGCACTGCTGCGGTTTTTCAGCTTTTACCTCCTGGTTCGCAATGTTCACTCAGCAACACATGCATCACTCGCGAGTCTTGTGTCTATACGGACCCGTTGATTGTCCACATCTGGCACAGTGGTGAGCTACGCTCTCAAATGTAAATCTCCTGCTGCATAAGCAAAAGTCAACTGCAAGGGCGTTCACATGCACCAATGTGTTTTGAAATTGGCTGACAGACACCTTCCGTTATAGCATCCCCCCAGTACAACGATTAGATTTTGTGCTCATGAAAACAAGGTCATACTGCAGTGCCAGTTTAAGGTTCAGCGTGCATAGTTTGACACGTGTCCCCACAGAAACAGAGCACCACACTCGCTATGGGCCACTTGAGCAATAGTTGCAGTAGAATTTATGTGAGTGCATGCCACAGTGTTATGGTTTTTGTTGCAGCGACTCACAAGCTTTTTATGGCAGTGGTTTTCCGCACCGTTTTCGGCTATCGTCCATCACTACCTCAGCAGGTGGTCAGCGATAAGGCCTAGCTCATTCAACATGGTTTATGCACATAATGGGTCATGGTGGTGCACTCTTCTTGTTGCTGCGGGTTGTTTTAGTGTTTTTGTCAGCTCTGTGCAGCCGCCGCAGCGGCAGCCGGTGCTCACTTGTTGAAGCATGCACGCATTGACCAGTTCCTTTATTCCTCCCCTCTCTCTGAACGTCGTATATGGCACTTTGCACAGGTGGAGCCATCCGCACTCATAACGGTGCTTACTTGACAGTTGTCCACTCGAATTTCACCCTCAACAATGGGAACTGTAAGTGCCAGCACATCTACTTGATCTATCCAATGTCGCCCGCGAGGTTACTGCATTAGAGCTTCACGTCGAGGAGAGTTGAATCAGTGGTATCAACGTTCGATTCTATGTACTCATGCTCAACATCAAATTGAAGTTGAAGTGTGCCAGCTTCAACTGCCCCCTAGGGATTACGGGCCTCGTGCGCGACAGGCTCTATACGGGTTGCGCGTTCTCAGAATTTGGGTTTCTGCCCTTCGCAGCTTGCTGATGCTGGTGTTTCTGCTGTCAAGATTGCAAGCGCCTGTGCTGACTCTTATGTGCTTCTTCCACTCTCCCTATCGAGCTGCCGCAGATAGGTCACATTGGCAGCAGCCATCTGATGGACCCTGCTTTTACTGACACCAGTCGATGCGGCAAAGGATCAATGATGCAGCCTGAATGAGACATTGAGTCAGTTGCACAATGTCACGATTGCAGAGTGCATGGAAGCTGTGGCAAGCCTTTGTCGCCAAGGGCAGCTCCATGCTGCTGCTGCTGCGCTCTTGTTGAGTGCGCCTCTGCCTTCTCTTTCTGTGCTCATCTTTTTTTGCCTCTTGACTTCTGCCCGTGGTGCATGTGGCAATATCGGGTGGCCAACTGCCCTGTTGGCGGCTGCTGCTGTGATGGATTCCAACTCGTCCACCATTAAAATTCGGCAGACTGTAAGTGACAAAGCACGACTTGTGCAGTTTCTGTACTTCAAAGTATATAATGTCAATTTGGGAAGCTCGCTTTGAGCAGAATAATCGACGGATGAAACAACCGTGTTGAGATGATTTTGATGGTACACAGCTCAGCCTACGTCGAGGTTGAGTCCTATTGAGCACTGGCGCGGCTGATCATTTTGCTTCCTGGTTCGCAATAGAGGTTTTCGAGCAACACATGCAATACCTGCGCGAGTTGAGTGTCTGCACGGTATCTATGCTGATTTTTGGGGGCGCTATTTTCGTTTTTGGCATTCGATCGCGGCCGATGCGGCAACATTGGATTGCCATCTGCCTCAGAGTCTGCCATGTGGACCCTGCTATCAAAATAACCGACACCAACCAATGCGGCAGGGGTTGAGTGCAGTCTGACTGAGTCATTGAGCTAGACTAAGTGGCACAATGTCATGATGGGGGCGTGCATGGGACTTGTTGCGAATCTTTGTTGCCATGCCATCCCCATGCTGCTGCTGCTACTGCAGCAGCTGCTGTGCTCTTGTTGACATGCACCCTCGTTGACTCTTTCTGCGCTCATTTTTGGAACCTTTTGCCTCTGCCCATGATATATGTGACAACTTCGGGTGGCCAACTGCACTGATGGCGGCTGCTGCGGTGACAAATGCCGACTTTTCTTCCAATAAATCTCTGCAGACGGTAAGTAACAACACAAAACTTTTGCTTTTGCTCTGCCAGTTTATCAGGCATGACTTATTCTTTCTCGCGCTCTGACCTCGAGCTCAGATCTGTGTCAGTTGATGAGAAAGTTAGCTTTGAACAGGATGAAATTCCAAGTTGTGATGAAGTTAAAATTGACATTGCAGACATACACAGCTCGCTCATAGGTAGTGAGGTGAGGACCTGTCTGGCACCTGACGTGGCTGTTCATGGTTTGCCTCCTGGTTCTCAATGGTCACTTGGAGCGACACATACCTGCGAGTCTTGTCTCTGCATTCACCTCTTGATTATCCATCTTTGCCGAATTCTTTGGCACGATGATGAGCTATATGCGCTCAGAAGTAAGTCTCCTGCAGCAAAAGTGAAAGTCAACTGCAAGGTATTTTGCATGCACCGATGTTTTCTAGGATTGGGCCAGCTGGATTGCGAAAACCAAAACCTGAACTGGGAAAACGGGACCCAACATCAACAAGTCGCTTTGGCGAAGTCTGGTTGAATCCTGCCAGTGTTCGCTGCTGCATTGAAACAGGATGTTAAGGTTATGAGGTAATGGCACAGGTTCGAATTGCATGGTGAGCACTGAGCACTTTTAGTTTCAAATTCATTCTGGAGTTGAACTTATCTTTTATGAAAATTCCAGATTCAACATGGAATTTCTCAAGATCCTCAGCGCAGCAAAGATTCCATTTTTTCCACGTTATTCTGATTACACCCGTTACATCACAATTGAGACGAAGCCCATTTGAAGGGTTCACACCTGTGGGTCCCATTTTGAATTCAGGTGTGAGACTTTTTTTTTCAATTGAGGCCAGGCTTACACCTTCCATGATAGCATCCTCCCAGTACATCGATTAGCTTTTGTGCTGAAGACAGAAAGGGGTGCAATACTTGCAGTTTTAAGTTGAGCTTGCACAATTGGACACCCACTGATGCGAGCACCACAAAAACAAAAGCTATGGGCCACTTGAGCAATGGGAGCCGCAGTAAGATTTGTGCCATTGATGTGTTTTTTTTTTGCAGCCATGCACAAGCTTTGTAAAACCGAGGATTTTGGTTATCGTCCACCACTACCTTGGCAGCTAGTTGGTGACTAGGCCTTGCTGATTCAACAAGGTTCATGCTCATTATGCGTCATGGTGGTGCACTCTTATTGTGTCTGCGAGTTGTGATGATGGTGTCAGTGTATGTACTGCAGCAGCCGGTGCTCACTTATTTAAACATGCACGCGTTGACCAGCTCCTTTGTTTGTCCTTCCTCTCTGATCGTGTTAAACGGCACTTTGCACAGGCGGAGCTATCTTTACTGAAGACGGTACCTACATGACAGTTGCCCACTCGTCTTTCACCAGCAATGGCGTCTCCTGTAAGTGCCAGCACATCTACTTGATCTATGCAATGTCGCCCCATTCACTTATTGCATTTAAGCTTCATCACCGTGGCATGCTTGCTTACGAGCCGTCTTAGAGTTTGCAGTTCAGGAGATTTTTGTAAGCCGTCGGAAAGTTGCGTAATCACTTTGATGTCACGATGGCAGAGTAAATGGAAGCTGTGGCGAGGCTTTGTTGTTGTGGCATGCCCATGCTGCTGCTGCTGCTGCTGCTGCTGCTGCTGCTGCCCTCGTGTTGACGTGCGCCTCCGCTGACTCTTTCTGCGCTCATCTTACTTTGCCATTTGATATTTGCCCGTGGTGCATGTGGCAACATCGGGTGGCCAACTGCACTGGTGGCAACTGCTGCGATGATGGATGCCAACTCGTCTTCTGCAATTATTCAGTGAACGGTCAGTGACAAGGCATGAACCATACTTCCTTTGTGTCATTGATTAGGAAGCTCGATTTAAACATAATGAATAATAATGAGAGATAGAACAACCAAGTTGTGATGATGTTCAAGTTGACACCGCACAGCCCACCTCATGCAGAGGTTGGGTCCTCTTGAGCACTGGCGTGGCTGATCATTTTTTGCTTCCCAGTTCTTAACGATCGTCTTGGGCGACACATGCACTACCTGCAAATCTTGTGTCTGCACTGACCCCTTGATTGTCCATCTCTGGCATGGTGGTGAGCTATACGCTCTCTGCTGTCAACGATCTCCGATGTAAACCTCCAGCAGCATCAGCAAATTTAAAGTGCAAGGGCGTTCACATGCATCAATGTGTTTCAGAATTGACTCGTACGTGCCACGATATCACCCGCTTGGTCCAACACAAGGATTAGACCCGTTCTGCACAGCCAGTTTGCCCCGTGAATCCAAGCGTGATTTCTAAACCGCGTTCTGTACAGTGCCCTAGTTTTCACATACGTGGCCAACGCGACGTCACCGTCACTCGCAGTGCTAGCGGCCAGCGCTGGTACAGCCCTTTAGCACACCCCTCGTGGCGCAGGCAGAAGCGGCTCGGTGTTTACTAGTCATGGCGCAGCACAGCCACTCTGAGACTCGCCATGCCTGGGCGTGCTGAGAGACGCACGGCCAGCGACCCTCATCACCAGCTGCGCGCGATCTGATTGGCTGGTTTCCGATTCATTCACTTAATTGTTCTTCACGGCCCTCCAAAGGGCGCTGTGAATCCATCTGCAATATGCCACAACATTCACGTGTGTTTCATCCATATTCACGCAAATAGCCTCAGCGCAGAACGGCCCTTAGGGTTTTAAATTGGACTCGTGAAGAAAGGGACAGAACTGCCAAATTTAGCTTGCAATCTTTGACACCCACATGATCTGATGCAAAGCACTACTAATACATGCGCCACGGGCTACTAGAGCAACAAGTGTCGTGGTACTGTCTTGTGACCATTTAATCCGGCCAGCAGCCTGATACAAAAGACATTTCTATACCTAGGACATGTGGATTTAAGGTAGCGTTAAAGTTTTTATACCCAGGCTATACCCAGCCTCCAATAAAGTTCGCCTATACGACCACTGTACGTATGGACTTGTATTTATAAAGGCCCAAGGGAGGCCGGGTTGCCTATGCAATCGAAAAGCTTGCGTCAACGCAGCAGCCTAGTCTGCGCTGTGCCCTAGGAGTTTGGATACCGGCGCCGCAACACAGCCCAGCATTCGCGCTCCACGTGTGTACGCCATGACGCGCTCCGCCAACTCCCGCGCCAGCGACCACTGTACAAATCACGCAGCGGTTCTGGACAATGCTGGTTTGTTCGGGGACCGCCGCGGCGTCAGAGTTCAAGTCGCTGAGTTGCAGCTCGTTGTTCGCAAACAGCAACCTGCCCGCCATCACCCACACTAAGTTACAACAGGCTCAGAGTGGGCTAAAAACGATGGGGGGCAGCGGTTATAACAGATATCTTGAACAGGGCACCAGCTGCCATGCGCATTGCAGCAACAGCAACTTCCAGTCCAGTGCATTGCCACAGCGCATGCTTGATACACACACGCTTGACAGAAAGTAGGCTTGGCTTTAAATACAGGTTCGGCAAATGTAATTCTGAGGCTTAAGAAGTGTTGAGCCAAGTATCATTCCAAGCAGGTATTGGCCGGCTTCAGTGAGGATAAGACGGCGCCATAGCAGGTTGTGTACGGTTGTGTACATGTTGTCAGTGATAGTGTCGGTGCACAGGCTTGTCTGTAGCAGTCAGATTTGCTTGCTGTCCTCCACTTGGCAGATATTTGATGACAATGTGTTCCTGATGTGACCCCACTACAGTGCTGCTGTTGCTGTTGCTGCTGCTGCTGCTGCTGTCGCTGCAGCTGACGTGCTCTTGTTGACATGTGCCTGTGATAACGCTTCTGTGCTCATCTTACTTTGCCTCTTGCTTTCTGCCTGTGGTGCATGTGGTGACATTGGGTGGCCAACTGATGGCGGCTGCTGCGGTGATGGAGTGCCGACTCATCTTCCATTATCACTCGTCAGGAGGTTAGAAATAATGCACAAATTACTTCGAAGTATGATCTTTTTCTGTGGCATTTTATTAACGAAGTTTGGGTTGAACATAATAGTTGAGGCATACAACAATTAAGATGTGGTGAAAGTTGTTCAGCATGAGCGAAGTTTTACCTCAAGGGCTTTGGCATGCACCAATGCGGCCCACACCCACTATGATTTACAACTTCCATGCCTGCCGTCATCATAACAGTATGCAACCAAATCAATGGATCATTCAGGCCGCATTATTCATCCCCCGTGCTGCCGCATTGGTTTGAGTCAGTCAAAGCGAGGTATGTCATGGCAGAGTGCAGATGGCTGCCCAATGCACCCACATGGACGGCAGGCCACAAGCCTTAGGGAGGATGAAAGAGTCAGCGCAAGCGCTTGTCAACGACACAAAATGTCGTTGACACAGGAAACGTGCACCACCATGACACATGGTGTACCATTGGACCTGGTGAATGGGCAAGGCATTGATACCAACCATTTGCCGAGGCAGGGGTGGACAACAACCAAATGTCACCGACAAAAAGCGCGTGCACCACCCAACATGACCACAACCAGCTATGGCACTGTCTGAAGTTGTCCCTAGTTAAGCTGGCTGGACACCTGATTGGCATGATACATGGTCCCAAAACCATTCAAGCCTGGGTAATACATTTGCCAAACCGATCTCAGCCGCACCGCTTTTATGTGAAGCGCATGCGTGTATCGCATGTGCTCTTGCAATGCACTGAGCTGAGAGTTGCTGTTGCTGCTATGTGCGCATGGCAGCAGGTGCCATTTCGAAGAAGTTATCTGTGATGCGCTGTACCCTCCAACCCTTTCAGCCCACTCTGAGCCTGTTAGAGCTTCGTGACGGCGGCGGCTGGCAAGTTGCTGTCTTTGAAAAGTGAGATATAACACAGGAACTTGAACTCTGACACCATGGCGCTTCCCGGACAAATCCAGCATTGTGTGGACCTGCTGTATGATGTGTACAGTAGTCTTATAGGTGCGACACAATTTAAAACATCTGTATCTAAAGGCCAATTGAACTCTTGCGTCTGTTGTATACAAACCATATCCGATCAGCTAGCTGGATGACTTGTATAACAACAAGCTGGCAATTCGACTGCTATCGCTCCAAAATCCCATGGGGCGTGTGCTGCTTTGCAGCTGTCAGTGTCAAACTGCACACTGCCAGGCTGAGTTTGACAGTTACGTATGAACCCACTTCGTACTGTGTTGTGGCATCTGCGTGCTGCTGCTTCTGCTGCCGCCATTGCTGCTGCGCTATTGATGACGTGTGCCTGAGCTGACTGGTTATGTGCTCATGTTGCTTTGCCTCTTGCTATCCGCCCGTGGTGCATATGGCAACAACATGATGATCGGGTGGCCAACTGCATGTCTGGTGGCCGCTGCGGTGATGAAATGCCAACTCATCTTCCATTACAATTCCCCAGAAGGTTAGTAATGCTGCATGACTTCTGCTTTTTTTTCTGAGGCAGCTTATCAAACAGTTTGGGTCGGACAGGATAGTCGAGATATGAAAATAATTGTGTCGTGGTGCGCTAAAATCGTTCAGTATGCGCAAAGTCACCTCCAAGGACTCTTGGCATGCATTAGTGTGGACAACACCTTCCATGATTTTGCCCTATGGAGTCTGTGCAAGGGTCAGGGTTTGCGCTCATACGCAACTGTAAAACTGAGCCTGGTAGTGCACTGTGTGACACTCACAGCTGCAGAGCAGCCACGCGCCATGCGCTATTGGAGCGATAGGAGTCGCACGGTTGTTTTGTCACTATTGAATCGGCTAACTAGCTGATTGAATACGGCATTGGTAAACATCAGACGCGCGATTTTAATTAGCATTTGTATACAGATGCTTTACTTAGGGCCGCATCTATAAGACCACTCACTACACATCACACGGCAGGTCCACACAATGCTGATTTTGTTCGGGAAGCGCGATGGCGCCGGAGATCAAGTTGCTGAGTTGTATCGCACTTTTCACAAAAAGCAACCTGCCAGCCGCCGCCCGCACAATGTTATACACAGATCCGAGTCAGACATGTGTCACTTCAATAATAGGAAGTCCGCTGTGAACAGAATGACTGAAGGATAGGACAATCAATTCGTGATGATGTTTGAGTTGACGCCGCACAGCTCAGCTCATAATGATGTTGGATCATGTTTGTTACTGACGCAGCTGTCCAAGTTTTGCCTCCAGGTTCTCAACAATCACTCTGAGCGACACATGCACTACCTGCGAGTCTTGAGTCTGCACCGAACCCTTGATTGCCCATCTCTCAGACTGCCAGATTCTCAGACTGCCAGATTCTCTGGCTAGGTGATGAGCTATACTATACGTTGTCAGATGTGCATCTCCTGCAGCATGAGCGAAAGCCAACTGCAAGGGCTTTCGCATGCACATCTGTGCTTCAGGATTGGCGGACACCTTCCATGATAGTACCCTCCCAGTTACAGGCTCAGGGTTTGTGCACATGAATAACAGGGGCAAGACTAGCAATTTGAGCTGGCGTAATTTGACAACTGCGGAAGCAGAGCATCCCACGCATCAGACCATTGGAACTCTATCCAGTGTAACAAGATGGATGCCGAGGCATGTTGTGGTCATGTTGCATTGGTGTATGCATTGTTTGTATCAGTGAGATTTGGGCGTGGTGTATCAGTGAGATTTTGGCGTGATCCACCATTCACTTGGCAGATGTATAGCAACAAAGCCCTGCTCATACAATCTGTGCATGTAACAGCATGTACAGATTAGTGCATGCGTTTTGTGCCAACGGGAGTTAGTGTTGGTGTCAGCGCACTATGGCTGGTACTCATTTACTGAGGAATGCACGGCGCATTGACCTGTTCCTTAGTTTACCATTCCTTTCTGCATGCATAATCGGCACATTGCACAGGTGGAGCCATCTACACTTCTGGAGGTGCCAACATGACAGTTGCCAACTCGTTATTCTTCAAAAACGGTGCACGTGGTGAGTGCCACCAAAACTACTACTTTGAAGTAGTACTATCCATTGGCACTCCGTTTATTAACTGCAGCAATAGCTTTTTCCATTTTTCACCCTGGCATGCGTACTGCTGCTGCTTCTGCTGCTGCTGTTGCTGCTGCTCAAGCTGCTGCCTTCCTGACTATAAGCGCTTGTGCTGACTCTTTCTGTATTTAAATTTTTTCTTTATCCTTCCTTGTAGATTTTGGGCTGCTGCCCATGCAGTATAATTGGGCAGCCATCTGCCGCTGTCATGAGCGTACCGCTTCAGCTGACACCAGTCGATGCGGCAAGGGATCAATGCTGCAGCCTGACTGAGATGTTGAGTCAGTTGCACGATGTCATGATGGCGGAGTGCATGGAAGCTGTGGCGAGGCTTTCTTGCCGTGGCATCCACAAGCTGCTGCTGCGGGCGCCTTATTCCCGCTTTATTGTTGACGTGTGCCTGCGTTGACTGATTCTGTGCTTGTGTCACTTTGCCTCTTAATTTTTTTGCGCGTGGTGCATGTGGTGACATCGCGTGGCCAACTACTGTACACTGATGGCGACTGCTGCCTTGATGTGTACCGGCTCACCTTCATGGATACCCTTGCAGATGGTCAGTGACAAGGCGTGACCTCTACTTTTTGTGTGTCAAATGATTGAAATGTTACGTTAATCAGCATGAATAAGGGATAAAGCAACTATATCGAGATAATACTGACAGCTCAAGCTCAGCCCGTTCTGAGGTTGGAACCTGTCAGGCGCTGCATCTGGCTATTCATCTTTTGCCTCCTGCTTCTCAATGATCACTCCTAGCGACGCATGCATTATGCTCGAGTCTTGTGTCTGCATGGGTCCCTTGATAGTTGCTATTTGGCACATGTTTGTGAGCTATACGCTCTGGTATGTATAACCCCTGCAGCTCAAGCAACTTTACGAGTGAACTCCTAGTGCAAGGGCTTTTACATGACTGGTGCGTTTCAGGATTGGCCTACACCTTCCATGACAGCACCCTCCCAGTACAAGCGTTAGAGTTTGTGAACCATGCAAAACAGGCGCAATACTGCCAACTTGAGCTTGCGCTATTCGACACGCACAGAAGCAGGGCGCCACACGCACCATGGGCCGTCAAAGCCATGACACTCCCATGAGATAGATACCAATTGATTAAGGCATGTTGTGGTCGCGTTGTGGCGGTGCATTCTTTGTGGCAGTGAGATTAGTTTGTGGTCCTCCACTCGCTTGGCAGATGGTCGGTGACAAGACCTTGCTCACACAACAAAGTATACTTCGAAGTATGTAATAGCATAAGTCATGGTGGTGCACTTTTTTGTGTGTCAGCGTCAGCGTCTTGTGTTGTATTACCTTAGAGTACCGGGTAAACGACCCCCGGGTCTTGACTGGCAGAGGGCTCTGGTGCCATAGACCCAGGAGTCGTTTACAGCGCAGGGGGCGATTACCAAGAGGGGGGGGTTAAGCTGGCACAGACGCGCGCTGGCAAGCTGCGCCTGGCAAAACACCCGGGCTACTTGCCATTCACGGGCTGTTAACCGATTGCATCTCCGCAGAAAGTACTCACAGCGTAGCCTGCAGCGCTGCGCTTTGGTTCTCAAGGTACAACACGCCTGTGCCTGTCGTGAGGACAAGCACGCTACGGACTGTAATCGCTCACAGACAGTTGCCGGCATTGTTTCCGTGATGACACAATACATGGCCCTCTCGGGCGCATGCCTGACAGGTCAAGTAAAGGCTGCAACTAAGTTACAGCCTAATTACAGTAACCGTGAGGTCGGTTCCATGGTCATCGTGAACTCCTTTCGCTTACCATATCGAACTGAACTTCAAGATACACTTGAAGAACGCCCTTCAGGGTTGAGTGAGGGTTACAGACTGTTGTGCCCATTGAATTCGTTTATACACGACAATAGTATGACATGTCTGCATTTTAGGGCAGCATATGCTGAGGCCCAGTGATGAAACATACACACCCGTCAACACACGTCATTCACAGTACCTTGAGCATAACTGCAGTGGCATATATAGCTAATAATGACAAAAGCATCACATGGCAAACGGCCCCGGGTCTTTTACCATGTAAGGGGGCCTCAAGGTGGCAGTGACCCCCTGGTGCTATATGACCCCGGGTCTTTTACAGCGCAGGGGCTGTTTGTCGCTAGGAGGCTGTTTACCCGGTACTTTACGGTAGCTGTTGGCGTTCTGTTGCTGAGGCTCACTTGTTTGAGTTTGCACACGTGACCTGTCCCATATTTTATCCTGCGTCTTTAGACGTGTTATTTGGCACATTGCACAGGTGGAGCCATCTACACTGATGGAGGTGCCAACATGACAGTTGCCCGCTCGTCCTTCTTCAGCAACAGCGCAACGAGCGGTCAGTGCCACCAAAACTACTCGTTCTAACCGTTGGCACTCGTCTGGTAACTGCAGCACAGGCTTTTCCATGACTTCAAACCCTGGCATGCGTACTGCTGATGCTGCTGCTGCGATTGCATCGGCAGCGGCTTCCATGATTGCAAGCGTTTGTGCTGACTCTTTCTGTGCTTCTTTCACCCTCCCTTTTCGGCTGTGACCATGTGGGTAGTTCATTGGGCAGCCATCTGCCTCTGCCATGACGAACCCCGCTTCAATTGACAGCTATCGATTCGGCAAGCGATAAATGATGCAGCCTGGCTAAGATATAGAGTCATTTGCACAGTGTCATGATGGCAGCGTGCATGGAAGCTGTGGCTTAAGGCTTTGGTGCCATGGCATTCCCAAGCTGCTGCTGCCGCCCTCTTGTTGACATGCGCCTGCGCTGACTCTTTCTGTGCTCATGTTGCTTTGCCTCTTGATATCTGCCCGTGGTGGTGCATGTGGCAACATCGGGTGGCCAACTGCACTGATGGCGACTGCTGCCGTGATGAAATGCCGACTCATCTTCCGTTACAACTCGTCAGGAGATTAGTAATTTTGCATGACTTGTGTTTTTTCTTCGGACTCAGAGGCAGCTTATTGAAAGTTCGGGTTGGGCAGAATAGTCAAGATATGAAAATAATTGTGTCGTTGTGCGCTAAAATCGTTTTATGTAGGCAAATGTGTCAACTCCAAGGGCTATTGGCATAATGTGGCCCACACCTTCCATGATCTTGCCCTATGGATTCTTTGCGAGGGTCAGGGTTTGCGCTCATACGCAACTGTCAAACTCAGCCTGGTAGTGCGCAGTTTGACATTCACAGCTGCAGAGCAGCCACGCGCCATGCGCTATTGGAGCGGTAGGAGTTGAACGGCCGTCTTGTCACTATACAAATCGGCCAATTAGCGGATTCGATACGGCGTTTGTATACATCAGGCGCGCGAATTTAATCAGCCTTTGTATATTGTAGTAGTATACAGAAGCTTCAATTAGTGCCGCATCTAGAAGACCATTGTGCACATCACACAGCATCCAGCTGGCTTAAGTATGAAGGGACAAGACAGTGCCTTGGTTGTTGTCATGTTGTGGTGTTGCACAGGCTTGTTAGTTGCAGTCAGATTTGCTTGCTGTCCACCACTGCCTCAGCAGATGGTTGTTCATAAGGCCTTGCCCCTTCAACAAATCCAATGCTATACCATGTGTCATGGTGGTGCGAGCTTTTTGTGTCAGCAGTGTGGTATACAAGCGCTTGCGCTGACTTCTTCTGGGCTCGTTTCATCTTCCTTTTGGCCTGCCACCTATGTGCGTACATTGGGCGGCCGTCTGCACTCTGTCATGACATAACTCGCTTTCACTGACTCCAACCGATTCAGCTGGATGAGTGATGCAGCCTGGATGATTCATTGAGCAAGTGGCACGATGTCATGATGGCAGCGTGCATGGGAGCTGTGGCGAGGCCTTGTTGCCATTGCCATCCCCATGCTGGTGCTGCTGCTGCTGCTGCTGCGCTCTTGTTGACATGCACCTCTGCTGACTCTTTCTGCGCTCATTTTCAGCATCTTTTGCCTCTTGATATCTGCCTGTGGCGCATGTGACAACTTCGGGTGGCCAACTGAACTGATGGCGTCTGCTGTGGTGATGGATGCCGATTGGTCTTACATCATAACTGGAAAGAGGGTAAGTGACAAGGCATGACTCATATCCTCCAGGTGTGATCTCGAGCTCAGATCTGCGTCACTTCAATAACAGGGAGTTCGCTGTGAATTCGTGATGATGTTTGAGTTGACACCGCACAGCTCAGCTCATGATGATGTTGGATCATGTTGGGCGCTGACGCAGTTGTTCAAGGTTTGCCTCCTGGTTCTCGACGGTCACTCTAAGCGACACACTACCTGCAAGTCTTGAGTTGCACGGAACCCTTCATTGTTCATCTCTCAGACTGCCAGATTCTCTGGTTAGGTGATGAGCTATACTATACGTTCTCAGGTGTGCATCTCCTGCAGCATAAGTGAAAGTCAATTGCAATGGCTTTCGCATGCACCTCTGTGTTTTAGGATTGGCGGACACCTTCCGTGATAGCACCTCCCAGTTACAGGCTCAGGGTTTGTGCACATGAACAACAGAGGCAAGACTGCCAATTTGAGCTGGCGTAATTTGACAACCGCAGAAGCAGAGCATCGCACGCATCATAAACCATTGGAACTCTATCCAGTGTACCAAGATAGATGCCAAGGCATGTTGTGGTCATGTTGCATTGGTGCATGCATTTTGTTTATCAGTGAGATTTGGGTGTGGTGTATCAGTGAGGTTTGGGCGTGATCCACCATTCACTTGGCAGATGTATAGCAACAAAGCCCTGCTCATACAATCTGTGTATGTAACAGCATGTACAGATTAGTGTATGGTTATTGTGCCAACGGGAGTTAGTGTTGGTGTCAGCGTACTATGGTTGGTGCTCATTTACTGAGGAATGCACGGCGCATTGACCTGTTCCTTAGGTTACCAATCCTTTTTGCACGTGTAATTGGCACATTGCACAGGTGGAGCCATCTACACTTCTGGAGGTGCCAACATAACAGTTGCCACCTCGTTTTTCTTCAAAAACAGTGCGCGCGGTGAGTGCCACCAAAACTACTAGTTCTATCCGTTGGCACTCCGTCTGTTAACTGCAGCAACAGCTGTTTCCATTTTCACCCTGGCATACTGCTGCTGCTGCTGCTGCTGCTGCTGCTGCTGGTTAAGCTGCTGCCTTCATGACTATAAGCACTTGTGCTGTCTCTTTCTGTGCTTATTTTATCCTTCCTTGAAGCTTTTGGGCTGCTGCCCATTTGGTAGAAGTATAACTGGGCGGCCATCTGCCATGACGGACCCCGCTTCAACTGACATTTGTCGATGCGATAAGGAATCAATGATGCAGCCCGTTGGAGTCATCGCGTGGAGGGAAAAATGACGCATATGATAGTTACCTGCATGGAAGCTGTGATAAGATTTTGTTGCTGTGGCATCCCTGTGCTGCTGCTGCTGAAGCTGCTGCTGCTGTCGCCCTATTGTTGACGTGTGCCTGCGCTGACTGGTTCTGTACTTATCTTACTTTTGCCTCTTGACATCTGCCCGGGGTGCGTGTGGCAACATCGGGTGGCAAACTGCACTGAAAACGGCTGCTGCGGTGATGGAATGCCGACTTGTCTTTCATGGCATTTTGTCAGGAGGTTAGTACCAGTGCTACTTGTCAGGAGGTTAGCACCAACACTGACTTGTCAGGAGGTTAATTAGGGCAGTGCGCAGTTTAACACCCACAGCTGCAGAGCAGCACACGCGCCATGGGATATTGGAGCGGTAGGAGTCTAGTTGCAGCTTGTTGTTATACAAGTCATCCAGCTAGCTGATCGGATATGGTTTGTATACATCAGACGCAATAATTCAATTGCCTTTGTATGCAGATGCTTCAGATTCTGTCGCATCTATACGACCACTGTACACATCACACAGCAGGTCCACACAATGCTGGATTTGTCCGGCAAGCGCCATGGTGTCAGAGTTCAAGTTCCTGCGTTATATCTCACTTTTCACAAACAGCAACTTGCCAGCTGCCGCCCGCACGAAGCTACAACAGGCTCAGAGTGGGCTGAAAGGGTTGGAGGGTAGCAGTGCATCACATATACCTTCAAGATGGCACCCGCTGCCATGCGCACTTTGCAGCAACAGCAACTTCAAGTTCAGCGTATTGCAACAGCACATGCAATATACACACACGCGCTTTGCAAAAAAGCGGTGCAGCTGCAATTGGTTTGGCAAATGTATTACTCGGGCTTCGACAGTTTTGGGGCCAAGTATTGTGTCCATCAGGTGTCCAGATGACTTCAGACAGTGCCATACCTGGTTGTGGTCATGTTGGGTGGTGAACGCGCTTTTTGTCAGTGACATTTGGTCGTTATCCACCACTGCTTCGGCAGATGGTTGGTATCAATGCCTTGCGCATTTACTAGGTCCAATGTTACACCATGTGTCATGGTGGTGCATGTTTCCTGTCTCAGCGAGATTTGGTGGGTTTACAAGCGCTTGCGCTGACTCTGTCATCCTCCCTAAGGCTTTTGGCCTGTCGTCCATGTGGGTGCATTGGGCAGCCATCTGCACTCTGCCATAACATAACTCGAACTGACTGACTCAAACCAATGCCGGCAGGGGGTGAGTGATGCGGCCTGATTGCGTTAGTGGCACTCTGTTGTGATGACGGCGCGCATTGAAGCTGTGGTGAGGTTTTGATGTGCATGCCGCTCTGTCGTTGCTGCTGCAGCTGCTGCCCTCTTTTTGACATGTGCCTGCGTTGACTGATTCTGTGCTCATTTTACTTTTTGTCATAACATGTGCCCGTGGTGCATGTGGTGACATCATGTAGCCAACGGCACTGTTGGTGACTGCTGCCGTGATGGATGCCGACTGACCTTCACTGGAACTCTGCAGGAGGTTAGTGACAAGGCATGGCTAATGTATACTTCGAAGTACTTCTTCAGTGCCAGACTCCTGAATAATCTGCATTAGACAGCATGGACAACGGACAACACAACCATGTCAAGATGATATTGACAGTGCAAAGCTCAGCTCATGCTTAGGTTGGGTCCTGTTGGGCACTGACGCGGCTGTTCATACTGGCCTCCTGTTTCTTACTGAGTACTCCTAGCAATGCATGCACTAATCTCGAGTCTTGTGTCATGCACTACATTGAGTCTTGTGTCTGCATGGGTCCCTTAAAAGTTGCGCCCTGGCACGATTGTGAGCTAAACGGTCTCAGGTGTAACAATGCATCATCACCACTCAAGAGCACATGCACAGAGCGTTGCTGCAGACACAAACTGCAGCCAGCTGTCAGGTGTACTCGCCTCAGAATTGGCGTCGGCAACATGGCAGTTGTTGCGACATTTTGGTAGAGGAGGATGATGTGTGTACTACCGCGGAGGAGGATCAGGCAGCCTAATTGTGAAGGTGCTGTGTGATGTACTACCGAGTAGGAGGATCAGCAGAGATGGCGTGTAAGTAGTGCCAGTGTCAAACAGGGCGCGCGTAGCACGAACAAAATATTGACAAGTATACTTACGAGTATTGCAACTACTGGCGAGAGCGGCTACGGGTACGAGATAAACTTATGGTCTGTGAAACGGGTAGGCGTATACTTGTTGAACGGGTTATTGCTGACCAAACAGGTTTTTGCCTGTTTCAACGAGATTTTGAGCTGTTGTACCAGATTCCTTGCAGTAATGTCCTACGTCGTGTTCCAAAATATTTATAAGTTTGAATCTGCCCTGCGAGCATCTTCTGTTGAGGCTCGTTAAGGCTCAAAAGCTTTGCGTGCTTCAAAAGGCACCAAACACAGGTGGATGTACTGATTCAGCTTTGGAAGCATCCGGTAGCTGGCATGCACAATGTACGTGTAGCTTCCTGGCATGCACATCTCTTCGGCAGTATGTAGCTCTGGGCCAGTGCAGCGTGGTGTTGAACTTGGAGCCGTTGAGAAAAAAAATGCTCGCTACGTATATGCTCGCTATGAAAGGCAAGGCCACTACGTCCGAGCTGCTATGGTCTCAACTAGTGAAATCTGCTAGATGACCTGTTTATTAATTGTCGGTGCTTGCTCGCAATTGCAGTGGTCGCCTCGCAGCTGTGTGTGTGTCAGAAACTCTTCGGCCCAGGCCAACTTCAAAGGATTATTCTCGCGGAGCACGCGCAGCGTGTGAAAGCAGTAGACGAGTTTAGAATAACTCGTACCGCGAGTTATCAGCTGTGAACCAGTACAGTTTTCACTCGTTATCTCACACAACAGGTTACGCGTACGATTTATTCCATGGCCACGGGTACGAGTTACACTGTTGGCTATGCGTTTCAAAAACTCGTACTCGTACGCATGCCACGGGTGTACACGCTATCTCTGAGGTTCAGGCAGCCTTATTGTGAAGGTGCTGTATGATGCACCCCTGCCTTGTTGAGCCATGTCCGTACTGCACGATTGCAAAATCCAATGGCCCAAGAGTCATTGCACAGACACGCACCTATGCATCTCCAGGAATGCGTTTGTTGTGATCAGGGCAGCGAAGTCAAACCGAGGCGCTGAGCACTGATAGGTTGCTGAGCACCTTGTGGTTGTGTGTGACACTGCACGCACCGGGGGCGGCGGCGACATGGCAGTTGTTGCGGTATTCTGGTAGAGAAGAATTTTTTGTGCCGCCGTGCATGACAATCAAGCAGCCTCCATGGGGTGGTACCGAGCAATGCGCCCCTGCTTGGTTGAGCAATGTCTCCGACTGCACTCAGTGACACTGTTGAATACTTCAACAGCACAACTACACAGACGCGCACCAGTGCAGCAGGCCGCAGACTGTGAGTAAGGTTTCTCCACATGTGATTGTGTTGTGATCAGAGGGCAGGCAAGAGAAGAGTCATGCCGAGGGACTGAACACTGAGAGTTGAGTCATGCCGAGGGACTCCTGAGCACTGAGAGTTGCTGAGCATTGTGGTTGCAATGTTGCGCTGTATGGGCTTTTGTGTCAGTGCAGTTTGAGTGTGGTGCAGCCTGCCGAAGCTGCACCAGATCGTTAAGCAAATGCTAACCCGTCTCAGGCTGTGCTAACCTGCCCCTGGGTGTCAATAACGGCACATTGCGCAGGTGGAGCCATCCGCAACTCAGAAGCTGCTAGCGAGGTAGTTGTCAACTCATCTTTTGTAGATTACCTTTGCAGGCGCCGCAGTGCCGACTGACATGGTCTGACGGAGGCACCTGCATGCTAGTGGCTACTGGTTGCAAACTCAATTGCATAGTACATATCTTGCTGCCTGTGCTGTTCGCCATTGTGTGTGTGGCTGCGGTGGATATAGCAACATAGAATGGCCGCTTCACATGCATGGCAGCTGCATCACGAAGGCCGGTAATCTGGTTTACCAATGGAATTTGACACAAGGTGAACGACGCGCCCATGCTGGTTGCACATGATTGCAGCACAAATTCTGTTGTGCCTGCCGTTGCTGCTGCTTCGCTAACATGTCTGCTCTCTTATTGAGAATGTCTAGCTTGCATCGAGTTGGTGTTTGCTTTCGCGTTGTGTACGTTGCAACACCTCATGGCGATCTGCACCATCTTCATGGTGGCTGCTCACTTGACTTCTACTTGTGCTCGCCTCTTGCTGTTCGACTGCGTTGCCTGATTCAGTGTCAGTCAGCCATCTGCAACGCTGGCGGCTGCGTCACGACAATCGAAAACCATGTTTCACCGTTGCTCACCAGCCGGTGCATAGCAGGAAAATTGCTGACCTCGTCAAGTCTTATTTATGAATGGGATAACGTCGCATGAAATCACTGCATCTGCGAGACCTGGTTGTGGCCACTGTCTGCTAGCAGCTGCTTCTGCTGCTGCTGCTGCTGCTGCGGCGGCTGCTGCTGTAACAGATGCTGCTGCCGCCGCCGCCGCTGCTGCCCGCCGCTGCTGCTGCTGCTGCGGCTACTGCTGCTGTTGCTGCTTTTATCGCATTGACATGCGCACCGAAAAACCTGCGTTGTGCCTGAAAAATGTCATGACACCTTTACGCTCGTTATTTGACGTTCGCGCGCATTGCTCAGGTGGGGCCCTAATTAACAACAATGGGAGGGCCATGTCAGTCTCTACGTCCACTTTCACCAACAACTCTGCAACAGGTATATGCGGACCCTTTGCTGATTGCACATAGTTGCATTTTGAGCAGCTCCCGCAGCTGTGTCAGCACACTGTTGTGGTGGCATCTGGCTGCTGCAGCTGCTGCTGTGTTCTTCACACCAACTGGCACTGACTTTCTGTGTGCTGTACTTTTCCTGATGTTTGGTGTCCGGCGGCGGTGCTTGTGGCACTGTGGATTGGTGCTGGCGTTGGCCACGTCATGATGGTCTCCATCTCATCGATTGTCGGCATGTGATTGAATTTGGCAGACGGTGACGGTGAGTGAACATCCGCAGCCCGCTTGTGTCTACTGGTGCCATGTTACCTGCCGGAGTGTCCGCGTTTCCGGCATGTGCGTGGTGATGCAAATGCATTATTTTGCTGAGAAACGTGTTTGCTTATCACCTCTGAGCTTTCCCCCTCCGCATGCTCGGCGCTTGGTTGCGGAGCGCACTGCACAGGTGGGACCATTGGCAAGTATGGCAGTACCTCCATGACGATTGCCGACTCCGTCTTCAACAGCAATTCCGCCTCCGGTGAGGGCCCTTTACCATGGCTGTGTGCCGTCATTGTTCCACATTTTTGGCTGGCATTGCTGTTGCCAGTCCCACTCGTGATCCACCACATGCAGAAGCAGCTCAAGAACACGCAGAATCGCAATGGCAGAGTGTTGACACTCCATGCACTACAGAAAGCCTGGAAGGGTGGCATGGTATCTTCCCAACACGTATTGGACTGTCCACTCTCTGTAAGCCCGCTGTCCGGCATCACCAGATTCGTGCCAGATGATCATCATGTTTTCACCCATTCGAATGCTGGAATTTGTTGCCTCAGCAAGTTTGCATGTTGCTTCGCTACTTTGTTTGGATTTCTTGAGATTGCATTTACCGGATACGCCACTCCAAGAGTCTCCTAGGATGTTGTTCTGCGGTCACACAAGAGCCGCTGAAGATGATGATGTCTTCGGTTGCACAAGACTTAACCCAGGCCCAAGCTGCTTTTTCTGCAGCAATACTTACAGCAAAAGTGAGAGCCCGGTTGTGTTGCCTGTTGCATTGATTACAAATTGCGTAGAGATGTTTGAAGAGTGCCGTGGACCTCCCTGGCCTGCCGATTGAGTGTCGTTGCTAAAAAAAGTGCATTGTAGGCAAAATGCCATTGGACTATAACGCCCAGAGACATGGCACACGTCCATCATCCACACTAGACAGATATTCACCGCCTCGGATGATTTTCTTTTTGCTTCATACTGGCCATATCTCCAATGCTGTGGTTTGGTTTGTGGTTGTGACGCAGGTGATGGCGGATGCGTGTATGCCGCTGGTGCTGGGAAACTGTCGTTGCTCCGCACTATCTTCTTTAGTTGTGATGCGCCTAGCGGCATGGGGGGGGCGGTTTATGCCAGGCAATCTCTGCTGAACTGTACAGACAGCAGCATAACAGGCAGCACTGCGCTGCAGGGTGCTGTGGTGGTGACAACAAGCTTGTCAACTGACAACTCACCCAGCAGCCTTTCTGACGGCAGCTATAGTGACACCAGTACGATTCACATCGGCAAGACGGCAACAGCTCGAATACATGTACACAACAGCCGCTTTGTCAGCAATTCGGCAATGGTGAGTACATGCCATGCCATCAACGATTTGCAAATAGACCGTTGTTTGCATGTGGCTCTCTCAGAGCCCTTGAAGCAGATTTGACACAGGAACTGCACGAATTCACAAGTCCAGGTAGCAGTGCAGATAAAAAATGTGGAGAAAAATGGATTTAAGGGTCACACGAGACAAATTGCCAAGCAACAATCTCATAATATATGCATGTGTGACGCTTTTTGATTGCAGGATCACATGTGCATGCAGATGCCATTGAGCTGTGTCACATTTCTTAAATGCCATGAATACGTTTTTCTACTTTCGTAGTGTCCGATATGTGCTGCCTTTCAGTGTAATTCCTAAGGACCGGGAAGCAGGTTAATGGATTGCTTGTGATCACATTTATGAGATAATTCACTCAAGGTTTCAGTTGTGGCTTATACTTTGTGTGTCATGCTGCAGGCGCGTGGCGGAGCTCTGCTCATTTTTGGCAACGTCAGCAGTGATATATGTAACGTTTTTTTCTCACAAACATCGCTCGTGACGGCGGTGCTATCGCACTGGGCGGAGACCAGTTGTGGGACCTGACGCTAAGCAACTGTAGTTTTGATCACAACACAGCGCTCAGGTTAGTACACCTTGTGCTGCACATGAGCTTGTATCACTCCACCAGAGCTGCTGCTAGCCAGCACTGCAGTTGCAACCCCCAGTTGACTTACTGCATGTGTGATTGGCTGTCAGTGTATATTTGTTCGCAACTTGACAGCAGCACTAAAGAATGCACGTGGATGTGCTTGCAGCACAGAGCAGGCGTCTCTTGCTGCGGCGCCGGTCAGTGGGAAGCACTTGGCTTCAGGCGGATGGTTTTAAGAATAACTTTGGCTACCAGTCAAAGTTAACAGCCAGTTACACATTCCACCAACATCCTAAACCGTTGCCTTTCAAAACTTGCTGGCAAATTCGACAATGCCATTGAGCGACAGTAATTCTTATATGTAACCAAGGGCCCACGCCAAGCTTCTGCTATGCAGTGCCATACATTGTTTGTCTTGTAGTTTTGACGCCAGTGTGCAACAACCCTGCTCTTGGAGATTGAACACATTTTGGTGCTCTCCTTGATGTGAGTAATTGCCTTCCTCATTCAAAGCCAAGCGACACCAGGGTGACACATCCGTGCGTGTTCATCTGCCACAGCGCTGGTGGAGCAGTTCAGCTGGATGGCAGTATTCCAACCATTACCATTGCAGGTGGCACGTCGTTCAAGGGGAATTCCGCCAGCATCGGTGATGGTATAATGTCAACAAAGCCTGGTGGGTGTTGGTGATGACCAATTATTGCTAGGGTTGGCAAATTCGTGTTCTGCAGGAACACCATATAATAGAAGTATACTCTGTAGTGTAAAATGTAAAGTTGTGCTGAGAAGTGCCTGTTGACCCGCCTGGTCGATTTTGATTTGTCAGATGCGAATTTTCACATTTCAAAGTAGACGTATCCGCCATCATGTACGCGTGTCTGGAAATATGTTTGTCTACCGGTACATATAAAATCTCAATCTACGGTATTTGGCCATCTTCATTCAACAATGTTGTGTCTCGCATGCCCTTGCACCTTAGCCAAGTTTGCTTACGCACAGATCATTGTTATCTGTTCCTATTTCCCGCTTATTGCTCGGCCCATGCTGAGCAGACTTTGGCCACAGGGCCAGGGACTGCACATTGTCATCAGCTTCATAGTCTCAAACTCGAACGTCGTGACTTACTTTCTACTGGCTTTTCCTGCTTTGTGGCAGTACTGTATGTGCCGGCTTCTGGGCAAACATAACTCAGCAAGGTGACCTGCCGTACAGTGCAGAGGTGATGTTGAGGGTGCACGATAGCAGCCTGATGTCTGAGGCCAGCAATGTCATCAGCACTGCATACTGCAGTAACACGTAAGGTAACACCAACGCCAAGCCACTGGCAGCAACGGCATTAGAGCGACACACTGTAGCGGATGTAGCTGCCAGACGTGCCACACAACATTCAGCCACACTCACCGCCACATTTTATGGCATAATGAGGTTTCAGCCATCAAACTATGCCCGTCTGTCGTTGCTCCTATTCTATTGCGTGCAGTGACTAACACCTATCATTTGTGACAGTGAGATGGCAGCGGTTGCTGGTGCTCTCGGCAGGAGCTATTGCAACTGGTGGCACAAGCGGCAGCTCAAAGGAAATGCGTGATTATAATGCTCTCTGTAGAGGCAAATCTGAATCAAAAGGATGAGGGTCTGTTTTGCCAGGCAAAAGGGGGTGGGTGGGGGGGTGGGGGGGGGGGGCTGATTGGATCTGCCGGCTATCTGACTTGGCCAAAGCCTGTCAGCGTAGTCGGCGTGGCCCAGCTGGCCCAATTATGGCACTGCATAGCTGGTTGCCTACATGTTCATTGAAATAACGCATTTGTTTGCCAAGTGGAATGTACTTGTTTTCAGAGTTTTCTCTTGCTTCTTGATGGCTTCCAGTTGATGCAGCACAGTGGGCGGCACTGCTCATGACTGCGGCATTTGAAGGCAACACAGCATCTTCATGCTACGATGGAGGGTTTGGGTCATCACCAGCCTGGCTGATAGCTGGGAATTCATGTGCAGATGTTGATGCTGTACAACAGGTAAGCGTTTGGTCATTCATAGTTGCTGTTGGCTCGCGCTTCTCGTTTATCGTTTCATGTGCCTTGTCAGTAAGCATTCTGTCAATTGCAGCTTCTGCCTCTTCACTTACTTACTACTATGACACCTGTCATATGCAACTGCACGGACAAACACAGCCTATTGCACTTACCAGCAGCCATATACTTCAAGGTATCATGACGAAAAAGCCGCCCACATCATTGAGCGTGGGACATGATGATGCATTGAGGGGCTAGAGACCACGTTTAACTTAGAGCATGAACAGCTGCTAAGACGGGGGGTTCACGAGACAAGGCCCCCCTCCCAATGTTTCTACAAACGTAGGTACACATTGTGCTCAACACATGTGTCAGTCACGCTGTCTAGGCCGCCCTTCGCCATCTTGAAATCTCATGCACTTAAAGCCTGTGCAGGCCATCATGAATCTGAATCATCACACACCGTGTCTCGCATGCCATCGAGAAGACGGCTAGAATAAATGCAATTTTCAGTATCATCCTGAAATTAGATTTTTGGTTGAGTCCGCATTTCAACTTGCCTGAATTACTGGCATGAGAGGAAGCAGTAGTGGCTACAGCAATGCTGCTGTTACAGTATACGATCAGCGCAGACTTTGTGCACTCCATGGGTGTGCCCACCTAAACGCTCTACTGTGGCGGCGGCAGGCACAGGCACGGCACAACGCAAGAGCTGTTGTTGCTCATGCATCATGGAGGTGATCACGCATGGGGCAGGCCAACCAATTATCTCATTCATGTGGCCGAAACTTATCAGTTTCAGCCACTGTGTTGAGCTTAGAATTGCGGGTTCTAGACGCTGGCATAATGTTTATGACCCACCGCATGTGATGCACCTCTGTGTGTTGGCGGCGCTTAGGCAGGCGGTACACCATGATGGTGCTCGAGTATGAAATGGGCTACCTGAGGAGCTTGTGGTGCATCAGAAGCAGAAGTCCGTTAGACGGGGGGGTCCTAATTGCCACAACACATCACAATGGTACATATGGACTTGTATTTATAAAGGCCCAAGGGAGGCCGGGTTGCCTATGCAATCGAAAAGCTTGCGTCAACGCAGCAGCCTAGTCTGCGCTGTGCCCTAGGAGTTTGGATACCGGCGCCGCAACACAGCCCAGCATTCGCGCTCCACGTGTGTATGCCATGAAGCGCTCCGCCAACTCCCGCGCCAGTGATATGCTCAGCTCAATGTGGATCTGACGCTTAGCTAACCCGGCCTTGCGTAACACATCTGCCTTCCCCCCCCCTGAGCACAGTGCTGAGTGCATTGCCAACTCCTTAACAAAAAGGCTTGTCTGCTTGCCCAGCCGTCCGTACGACTCCTGCACGAATGGCACAAAAGTACACGTTCCTTGCCTTGACGTAGCTAGAGTACTACTTCCGAAGTACACAGTTACATGTGTTCTCTGACAGGTCATCCACTCTCAGACTGGCTCCCAGGAATGCTCTGACCATCTCTCCGGCGTAAGTATCGTTGCATTCTTGTGCTCTTGTGTTTTGTTGTTGCCTGAATGTATGCTGCTGCAGGCGGTCAAACATTCTGGGGAGCAGATCGTCAGAGCAGGCACTCCCTACTACGAGGTGGAATCTGGCACACCACGTGTTTGCTGTGGACCAGGCTACGTTGCCATCAGTGCTTCCTTCTGTGCGCCGTGCAATGGTGCCCAATACTCCTGTCCAGACTACGGCACAACAGCGGAGACTATAACACTTGAAGAAGGATACTGGCGTGGTGCTGTGGACATAACGCCAGATAATCTTGTAACGGTGCACAAGTGCTGGAATGCAGCTGCTTGTAGTGGCCAAAGAGTATACTTGCGGAATACGACCCAGCTGGAGGACCAATACAAGAATTACTGCGCAACTGGCTACAAGGGTCCATGTGAGCGAGCTGCTTTAGAACGAGTTTGGTCACCACGTTGGAAGACCTTCCTAGTGAAAGCGTGAAGGTCATCAAACATCATGTTGAAGTGTTGCACGTCTTGGGCACAAAGCCTCAATGTACTTGTTCCACTGTTTGCTTGAGTGCTCGAAGGGCCATGAACATAGAGGTTGACTCAAGTCAACTCAAGCGTTTTGGATACGGAGGTTTACACAGTGTGCTGCGACACTGGCTGTGAGATCATTCCATTGTAACGAGTGCCATTGGGGGCACATACCGTAGGAAACGGATTATAATACCCCCCCTTGTATAATACCCCCCCTGTGTATAAGACCCCCCCGTCTTGTTGTTTTGCGCTTCTCATTGCTAAGACAGGGGCCACTTTGTATAAGACCCCCAATTCTTGTAAGCTGATGCAGATGACCAGAGGCAGATAAAATACTATGAAAATATTGTTCTGTTGTCTCCCGTTTTCTGTCCATTCTTGGTCTCTCGTTTTCCGTCCATTATTGGAGATGATAAAAAAATCTTACTATCTATTCGTAGGACGATCAGCCACTTCAAGTTTGAACTGCTTTTTTGTTGAAGTTGTATATTATGTCCTGGACCGCATGGGCTGCGCGCACGATAAATCGGGCTTGTAATAACTAAATCTACGGAGGGGCCGGCGGTTCGGCGCTGGCCGGCGAGGGCCGCGGCACTTGCAACAGTGCGATGCGGCGGTAAGCGCTGACGTCGCCATCAGGGGCAATGACTGCGCTCCAGTTGTCGATCACGACACGTGTGAGCGCGCGCTGTAGCGCGAGGGAGGTGCGGCGGCGCCAGAAGGCAACGCGCTGCGCGAGATTGTAGCTGCCCTGCGAGCTTTGCTCGGCGAGTGCGTGTAGCAGCGCTTGGGTGTCGCGTGACATAGCGCCGAAGTGGTCAAAGGCTGCGGAAAATAGGGTGTGTGTAGTGGGGTCCAGGGCCCCTGAGACTACGTATGTGTCTATCTTTTCCTGCGAAGCCGATTCTAGCACGCGCTGCACATCGCGCGCGCCCCCCTGAGCCTGACGGAGGCGGGAGGGGCATGAGCTGTCACGTATGGTGACGTCTATGCAACAAGCTACTTCAAAGCCGCCGCGCAGTTTAGTGCACCGGCCTGCTGCTACCGCGTCGGCGCTCGGCTGCACTTTAGGAACTGGAAGGCAGATCTGGTTGCTGCCAAAGACGATGTCCATGAACTTGTTGAACCCGTGGCGCGCCGCGTAGCGGCGGAAGGGGGCAAGGGTGTCCCGGTCGAGACCGCGGAGGTGGGCCACCTGCTTGAGCAGCTGAAAGAGCGCGTCTGCGAGCAAGTTGTGTCGCGTGACGTTAAGCCCTTGTGTGCAGCGGCGCAGGTGGGCACCCGAGTCCACTGGTTTATGGCACTTGGGCACCGCGCCGCAGCGGGGGCGGGGCGCTCCACGCCCAGGTGGCGCCGCAGCGTCTCGCGGAATTCCGGCGGGGACATGGTCTCCGCTGGGTCAGTGCTCGGCAATTGCGCCAAGAAACCCATGGCCCCCTTAGAGGCGCCGCTGCGCCACGCCGCGACTGCTTCCAACGCATTTGCTGCTTCAAGCCGACGCAGCTGCGTGGCGGCGAGCGCTGCGTCTAGCACCCGTGATAGCGCCGCTTGACGCCGCGCCAGCACGGCGGCCGGCGGGGCCTGGGCAGAGCCTGGCTCGCGCGCCACCGCTGGCGCAGCAGCGCGGTGCGCGCCGGCGCGAGTCCGCATGCCCGGCCCCGCAGCTCCGCCTGCCCGTTGTAGCAGATCGCGCAGCGCCCGCCACGCGCCGTCGTCCTGGCGCCAGTCTTGGTACCAGACCGAGGGCAGGAGCAAAGCGAGGGCCGATGCAGCATCGTCGCTGCCGCTGCGCAGCTGCTGCAGGCAGGTAGCTATCTGCGCGAAGGTGAAGCCGTAGCGGGCGTGCTGCAGGACGCGGCTGCGTGCTGCGGCTGGAAACGCCGCCAGTGCCGGTCCCATGCACTCGAGGGTACGTGCAGCAAATGCGGCACATGCACGCGGCGCTGCGCCCAGCACGCCAAAGCCACCGCTCCCCAGCCGCAGATGCACGCGTACCTGCTGGTGTGCTGGTAGCGTCACTGGGGCCCCGCCACCCCAGTCGGCGCCGCGTACCCATGCCACTGCCGCCGCCCACGGAGAGGGCGGCGCCGCCGTCGCCGCAACCGCCGGCGGGCCGCGGCGATCGTCAGCAGCCGCCGGCGCGCCCCCGTGGGCCGGCGGCGCGCCCTCGTGGGCCGGCGGCGTAAGACCCGCCGATGGTTCCTGCGCCAGCGCGGCCACGGCCGCTTGCGTCACGGCGTCGAAGCGCTGTAGCTCCTCGTGCGTGAGGGATGGCGCCGTGTTGCGCGCGACATGCCCTGCGCGGGCGGGGACGGCAAGACGCAGAATGGAGAAGGCAGCCTGCACATCCTCCATCTGCACCAGCTCCGCCACCAGGCGGTCGGTGCTGGGGGCACGAAGGGTCGCCGCTACGTGTGCGCGCACGAACTCCTCGGTGCCGACCGCCACCCCCATCAGCGTGATGCCGTCGTCGCATACTGGTACGGGGACATTGGCGGCGGCGAAGATGGCAGCGGCGCGCTCGCGAGCGCCGCCTGAGGCCGGCACCAGCGCCGCGCATTTCGTGACGTTGACCTGAATGTTTAGCTCGCTCAGCGCCTGTTGTATGAAGCAGAACGCGCGACCGACGTGGCCGAGCACTGACGCGTCACAGCTGGGCGTCATGATGGTGAGGTCATCGAGGTAGCCCGGAAGCGCCAGCTGCGGGAACTTGGCGCGGGCAGCCACCATGGTGCCGCGCAGTGCCAGCGCGAACAGCAGCGGCCCCAATGGGTCGCCCTGCTGCACGCCCTGTTGGGAGAGGATGATGGCGGCGTCGGCGTGCCCATCTTGGCCAAATTGCAGCCAAGGGGCCCGGCCGGGGCCGTAGACGTGCTCGACGTAGCCGTACAGGTCAGGCAGATGCTCGGCCACCGCGGTGAGGACTGCCGAGCGCGACAGCGCGTTGAAGGCATTACTGCCGTCAAAGGCAAGGAGCACGCCGCCGCACTGATGCGTGAGCTGCGCCATGAGCGCCACTCTCTCTGCGCCCCCCCGCGCGCCGACCCCAAACTGGCCAATTGGTTCCAGCAGCGCGGAGACGCGGTCCCGGGTGTCCGTGCAGATGGTGCGGGCGAACAGGCGGCGGATGGTGTCGCCGCACGCGATGGGGCGCGCCTTCTCGCCCACAGCGCTGAGGCGCGCGGCCGCGTGAAGGCGCCAAAAGGGGGCGGGCAGCGCGGCGGGGGTGGAGTACACCGCGGTACCCAGCCACGCCAGCAGCTCAAGGAGCCAGTCAACCGTGCGCCCCGACGCGTGCGCCGTGTGCCGAACGCACTGCTGGAGGTGGGAGTTGCGCAGCCCAGAGGGACCGGCGGCCGAGCCAGGGTTGGCGGCGAGGATGGCCTCGCGCAGCCCGTCCGCCGTGAACGAAGCGCCGTTGAGTGGTGCTGCCGCTGCCAGCGCCGACGCCGCCACCGAGCTGCGCGCTCGCGTTGCCGCGGCATCCAGCTTCGCAGACGCGTCGCCGGCTGGGTGTTTAGCCTGCAGTTTATGCAAGGTAGCGGAGTCGCGGGGGGCAGATGTGTCAGCACCCTCTGCCAGCAGCCGCGCGGCGCGCCCGACGCCGCCCGGCTGCCGCGCCGTCGCCGCCGCGCGCTCCCGCACTGCTGCCGCCGCCTCCGTCATAGATCTAGCGCGGCGCGCGCACGCACGGGCGGCGCCGCGGCGGCAGAAGGCCAGCGCTGTGCGCGTGAGCAGGTCCAGGTCGCCTGCCACAAAGGCCGCAAAACGGTGCGCCCGCGGCAGGGAGCCGTCGGGTACAAGCAGCAGGCACGGCAGCAGATGCAGCAGCTTGCACCATGCACCGGCCGTGGCGGACGCCTGTGCCGCTGCCTCAACCCCGTGTGCCTGCGCTACCGCCGTCTGCGCTTCCCGGAGGCCCGCCAGCGCGGCCGTTAAGGCGGCTGTGAAGTCCGAGCGGTGCTCCAGGCGAATGCGGCGGCCGACCACCAGTTGCTGCTGCAGAACATAGTCAAAGGAGAGGTCGTCAAGCGCTACGCGCGCGGGCGAGAGCGGCGCCAGCGTCCAGAGCGGAAGCGCGCTGCGCCATGTTGGCCCTGCCGCAGCCACAGCGGCAGCTGCGCGGGCGCCGGGGCCGCGCGCGCCGCCGCTGGCTGTAGAGAGGGGGAGGATGGGGGGCAAAGGCACGACGCGGGGCCCGTGTGGCCGCTGCGTTGCGGCCGCCCCCCGGGACTTGTAGAGGTGGTCGCGCTGGTGCAATTTCGTGCGCACGCACCCGGGCTCGCAGCACGAGGCGCATGCGCAGAGTAGCAGCTCGGGTTCCACGGCGTAGTAGGTGCCCGCGCCGGCTCGGTGGAGAGTCAAACACTCATCGTCGACCACCTGCATACGCGCGAGGAAGTCGGCAGGCACATTCGGATGCTCGCGGCGCTGGTGATCCGCCAGCGTCGTGGCGATGCGCGCGCCAGCGCCAGCGACGCCGACGTCTGCGCCGTGAGCGTGTGCGCCTCCCCGTTCCGGCGGAGGCGCGGTTTGGGCACTGGCACCCGAAAGAGGCAGCCAGTGTCATATAAAGGGCAGCACGGATAGATGGCAGCTGTTGCAGGCTGAGCGGGCGCCTGCACTGCCTCAGGCTGCGCAGGGTCTATGCCCGCCGCGGCAGCCGCTGCTGCAGCAGCAGCTGCCGCAATGGCCGCCGGTGCGGCTCCCCCTGAAGTAGAGTCAGACATCATTACGGTGGATGAGGGGAGCGCCGCACCGGCGGCTTACAGGCCCGAGGCGCCGCCGCCTCCCTCCGGTGTCGGCGGCTGGGCCGTCGTGGTGGAGAGGAAGCGGTCGGCGGCGGACTGACCTTGGGGCAGCCCGCGCGCGGGGCGTGCAGCGGGGGGTTCCGCCGCCGAGCCCGGCGTGCGCTCAGCAGCCGTGCGCTTGCGGCTGGCGCGGGGTGTGCCACTGTCGGACATAAGCGCGCTGCTGTCACTGGCAGGCATGGGGGGCTGCCTACTGCGCGAGGGGGAGGCGCTGCAGTCGCTGCCGTGCCGAGCCGCTGGCGACGATGCGCGCCGACACCGCGAGCGCCCGCGTGAGCAAGAGCGCGGCGGCTGCCGCGGCGCCGCCGCTGCCTCCAGTGCCACCGCGGGGTCCGCTGCCGCGCTTGCGGCCGCTGCCGCTGCCGCGCTGGCAGCACCTACAGCAGGCGGCGGCGCGCCCGCCGCCGCCGCGCCTGCCGCCGCCGCGCCCGCCGCCGTTGCCCCGTCCGCCGCCACCGCCGCCGCAGCGCCAGCCGCTGCAGAGCTAGCCTCAAGGTCTCCCGCCACGGGCGTGGTGGCCACCGCGCCGATTGTTCTATCCGTCATTCATTCTGCTCACAGCGAACTTCCTGATATACGACACAGATCTGAGCTCGAGATCTGAGCTCGAGGAAGTATAAGTCATGCCTTGTCACTAACCATCTGCCAAGTTATGATGCAAGACGATACGGCATCCATGACCGCAGCCACCATCAGTGCAGTTGGCCACCCACCGTTGCCACATGCACCATGAGCGGGCATCAAGAAGCAAAAAGGATGAGCACAGCAGGGTAGCGGTGGACGACAAGCAAGTCTCACTGGTACAAAAGGCGCTTGCCACAAGACGACCGCAGCATGCTATGGCACCTGTTGTAGTGCGACTTCCATCGCTCTCTAAAAAAAATGCACAGACGAAGGTCAAATTGCCTCCTGCATTGAAAAAGGACCCTCCTGTGCAATGTGCCACAAATATAACGCCAGAGGCGGGATGAAACAAGCAGTAATGTGTCAGTATGCATTACCATGCAAAATCAGGAACTGAATAAAACTGCCAGGAGGCTGATGCCTCAACTGAAATCTCCGACACAGGGACTTGCAGTGGTGACCAGTTGAGTATGGCCTTGCAGTTATCAATGAGCCAAAAAGCTTGTGCACACTTCGGAGTACAGCATCCCCATTTTGGGGTGCTAGGAGCCTGCACCCACCTCTTCATCGCGGCTTGTGCTTTACTCAGTTAGAGCGACAATTACGGGTCTGCACGAACAAGTCGAAATACACCAGCGCTTGATCGCAATCTTACGGCATGTGCCCCTCCTCCCTCGGCTACTCAACGAACCCAGCCAGTGGACCCCAGCATCGCGGGCAAATCCAGCCAGTGGTCCAAGCGGCTTGATAGATTCGCTATGCCATCATGTGTAAGGTTATAGATCAACGCGCTCGTGGATGAGAGACTGTAACCAGGGACACTCATCGAAGTTCCTCAAACATTTCAGACTTCTTAGTTTCTAACAAGATCAATCAACGACATTTCAGTAAAGAAAAGTGACTCAGAAATTGGTGGAACCCCCGGGGCCTCCCCGTCGATGCAGGAACCAACTGCGGGGCTTGCACTATAGTATACACTACAAGTAGCAATGGCCACTCAGAGGCTCGCAAAGAGAAGAAAGGGCATTGATACCTCACAGCATCAGTTTCAACAGGTGTGTGTGTGTGTGTGCCACAGTGTGTGGCAGATGTGGCCTGTACGGCCATCGTTCCAACAGTTGCGAATAGCACAACGAAATCATGAACAAAACCGAAGATCGGCGTAATATGTTTAGTCGGTAGTGGTAATGGCGATGGCGGCGACGTGCTGGTATTACCTCAGCCTGACACAGTCAACAAGCCGCAGCAAGTGCTAGCAGACGTAACACGCCAGAACAGCAAAGGCAAGGCCAAGTAGACGAAGTGCTACTCTGTAGGCAGCGCCACAGTGGAGGGCAAATTGGAGGTGTACACCTAGTGCGACTTCAGCGACAAGCACTTGTCTGCCAGCAAGCCTGCGCGCGCTACCACTGAGCATGTCCACAGCAGTGAGACAAGCTGCAGGTGCGCAGCATCAGCAGGTCGGCTAACTACCCTATCTGCCAATGTACACCACCAGCACCAGTCATGGGCCCTGTGCATCTCTCTCGCACTGAACTTCAAGGCACAGAAAGAATAAACTCTCTGGAATGGTCTACATACCGTACACTTTTATGGATAGCTCAGGCGCGACGGCATCGATAGGTGTTTGACGGGTAGCCTCGCACCGGCAGTGACGCTTACGGTTAATGAGTGGCAGCCAGTTACCGGTTAAATCTGGTACAAAAACTGGTGCGGGTACCGGTGTAACAAGTGTACGGGGCATTCTGGTGTGTATATTGGTATGATGATCAGGCTGTCTTTCTGTTAGGACAGAGAGCAACCAACCTCGATCAGCAATCTGTTTATAGTTGTTACCGCCAAGCTGAGATTTAGCCTGGAAATGCCCCAAAGTTTAACTTGGAGATGCAAGCAGCTGAAACAGGTCACACACCATGTGGCACCACCGCGCACTGCCACAACAGCAAGTTGCATTTTTGCATCAGTGACTCAAAAACCCTGTCACTCACCACCTGCCGGGTTGTTAATGGTAGAACAATATTGGCATCCGCCAAGGCGCAGCCGCCGACATGCAACAATGCATGAGCCGCCCCCACGTTGAGGATCCGCTCCGCCCATCCGCGACCCTGAAACCCAAAAAGCAACCGAGCACTTATGCTATAGTAAAGTCTCCAGGGCAGAACAGGTGTTGAAGTTGGGTAATGGCATGCTGTAGCCCTATGTCAGGGGCATCTGCTGACTACTCACTTGTTGAAGTTGATGTTGTTCCTGATGTGATATTGTACTTCAACGGTGATATTCATACTTCAACTTCATGCCAACTTCAACTGTCATATCACTGCTCAGCGTGCAATAGCACGGCTCCACCCGTCTCAACTTCAACAACCAACAGCTCTTCTGGTGCGTCTAAGTGAGGACAAGAATCTACCATTGTCAAACTTCAACAGTTTAGTATCTTGACTGACTTCACTATAGCATAAGTGCTCGGTTGCTTTTTGGGTTTCAGGGTCGCGGATGAGCGGTGCATATGGCAACTTGCCATATGCACCGCAGCGGACACGAAGAGACGATGCAAAGAAACACTCAAAAATTAGCAAACACACATGTTACATACAGCCTGAGTGCAGAAGCAGCAAAGCACGCAGATGCCGCGGTGACCCAGCCCTGGCACAGCTTCCATGTATGCTGCTAGCATGCACACCGTGCTGGGCATGTGATGATTCAAGTTGATGAGGTGATCGTCATGACTTGACGCAGCCGGCGTCATTAGTGCAGGTGGTTTCCCAACATTGCTATGTGCACAGCGGTCTGAACAGGAAGAAGCATAATGAAAAACGAATCAAAAGAGATCTTTTAAGATCATTGAGCTCTAGGTGACAAGGGATGGTTAGCCGCAAGTGCCTTCCACCAATGACCGTGGTCGCCGCTGCTGCAGTCATTGGCCACGAGTCAAACAGTGCCACCATAACCACAGTAGGCAAAAAGACTTCTGTAGGCAAGCTTTTTAGCGTTCGAGGCATGGGTGTTCAGTAAGGACAGGTCTCACGTGTTCGGTAGGCCAGCTCCCTGATACGTGCTAGTATGTGCGCTTGTCACCAAAAGCTCCTTCACCTCAACACGAATCGCTTTGTGTGCGCAAAAATATCGATCATGAGCAGGAGCAGCAGCAATAGCCCAGAGCACATCTGCAAAAGTGGTGAAGCACTGCTTGGTAACATTGTCAACACAGTGAAACGCGTATCATAATGGTCCGATGTTCGGTAAAAAAATGTTCATGCGTTCTCTGGTTCAACAATTGTTTTTCAACGAAGTGGCAACCGCTGCTGCATGCCTAACTGCAAGTGCCGCGCTGCCATCAGGAGAACCACTAAAACAACTGACTGTCGCAACTTGCTCGGGCAGCGAGGTGCAAATAGTTGGGGGTCATGAAGCTGGACAAAAACAGAAGGTCAGCTGTTTGTTGTTGGGCAAGGTGACAACAGGCATATAAATGTTCAATTGCAAAGCATATAGCTCACTCTGTGCACACTGACTCAGCTAGTGTAAAATAATATTGTGATGGGCAAGGGCCTGTCAATGAAAACGAGAATCCATGACCACATGCTGATGCACATATAATTACAGTATTGCCACAGTGTGCAAGTTGCCGTGCCTTTTGTTGTATGAGCAGTCGAGCAGTCACTGCTGCTGCAGGGCATACTGCGAAGCATCACACAGTAAACACAACGCAAGAAGCATGTCATGGCTTGAGAAGTTCAACGCGCAGCATCGAAGCTTGCGCACATGCGCGCGGCATCACAACTACATGTCAAACTGAACACACATCTGGTAAAAAACTCTCAGCAGATCCTGTCAGTGAACTTTTTACTCTATGCGTTGGTGTGCATTCATTTGTAGCAGCAGCTATTAGTAGTAGGATCACACCTTTAAGTTTGAAAGATGTCGCTTTCACCTGCACAGCGCAAGAACTTCAACGGAGGCTGTCTGCGGATATTGACGATCATCTAGCATGGGTTCTACATTACAATCAAACACTGCACAAGGCACTGCACTTGATGCTGATGCAACAAATTTGCAATGTTGCTGATAGTCTGTATTGCGGCAACGAGCACCTGCTGGTGCCTGCCCAAAGCAGGGCCTTAGGCTCTCATCACACTTGCCGCAGAAGTCGCTGTCAGACAGAGTCAGGAGAAGTTATGGCACTTACCAGTTGCCTTGTTCCCAGCAAATGACGAGTTGGTAACCATCATAGTCCCGTTTTGGTTGTAGATGGCTCCACCTGCAGATGCATAGTGTTGAAACACCCAGACGCAGCATAAGATACCCTGCCTGAGGCGTCCGCACATGCAGTGCTTAACAAACAAGCAACCGCAGCAGCAGCAAGTGTTGACCATGAATACATGGTACGAACACAGGGATACTGCAGGCAATGCCATCACATATGTGCAACTGGTGGAGTCGCTTCATGACCTACCATCTGTGCCACAGTTGAAGTTGAATGATAGATTGACAGCTGTCACGGCGGAGCCATAGTCAGCGCAGATCGCCACACGAAGTTGGACCCGCCGCGCCCAACAACACACCAAGCGGCAAAAAAGAAAGAATCGCAGGGGGAATAACTAGGACGTCAGTACACGTATTTGTCAGAGCAGCAGCTGCAGCAGCCTGAACACGCAGATGCCTTATCATGGGCGTCCCTACACTGCAACCGGTATTATATGCCAGTGCACCGCAACAGTACACAAAAAAAGGTGGCAACACCCACCTTAAAGTTTGCTGGCACACTGATTGCTGTAGCTTGTTGCCATGGCGACATTTGAAATAAGCTGGTGACTGACATGGTAGCGCGTCTTTCATGTTGTAAACGATGCTGTATATTGCAGGCTCCCTCTATGTGCCACACTGTTGGCACAATGTTAGTGAAGCAAGAAGTGACAGTGATCATTAATCTTCCTCACTCTCATGTCTGTCATGTTGTAGCCTGGCACCAAAGAAGGGCCCCCGGGGGAGGCTGCCCTGCCAAGTGGGCACAAGCCTTTCGATTCAGTGGTAAAGCCAGGGCACAACATGATAGGAGGTGCATACTCACGTTTAATGTCACGATGTGCACATACCATGCAGTGCATCGTAGTTATGTTGGGCTCCTGCCTCCGCGCAGTGCCCGGTTATGATTATTGATGATGCACCAGCGCACCCAGACCAAGAACATGCAGTCAGCAAGCGACAAAGCACTTGGCAATGCCATGCTTAAGTAGACAGATTCTTCATGTTACAGGAATAGACTACAAGCTCCGCTGGCAAAAGCCTTGAGGGACACGCATCGTATACCCGGCACACCTGCTGTCAATGTCACGCATCGCATACTCCATATGCTCCCCCAGAAATCACAATGGCATGATCCCAGAACACAGTTAGCTCTCCCGGACCGCTGCCTCCACACAACATAGGTTCAGTAATAAATCAAGCTGGTGCATACCTGAAGCTCTATTCCCTGCGAAGCGCAACGAGCGGCACACTAGAGTGCCTTCGCTGTAGATGGCTCCGCCATATGCATTGTCGGCATGAACATCACCAAAACCTGCCGCACAGCAAGTTGACGAAATCCAGTGTAAGGTTCATCCTGGTGGCCGCCTTCTATTCATGTCTATTTTGTGACATGCACTGCATGGCATGCAACATGCTGCAACCACGCTGACAGTGTACAGATTCTGAACGCTTCCAGGTGGTACACTAGCAAGACCACATATCATTTGCGTGCTTGCTGCATGGCAATGCTTGCACCACCCGTCACACTATACTAATACTTCGAAGTAGACTATAATAAGTATAATCATGATTCATGCGCAGCCTCAATGATGGCATCACCTGCTACTAGTCATACCAACATTCGGACAACACATCACTTCTTTGGCTCCGTGAGTCATTTGACAGGGTCACACTCAAGTTTGTGCGCATGATCAGAGCCCAGAGCTGCTCAGGATGGTCTGAGACACCGAAGACAGCTGCTGCCGCTCACCATCAGCAATGCTGAGGCTTTCATCTCGCCAATAGCAGCAGCACATGATGCTGCCCAGCTACTACTGCAGCAACTGCTTGCGTGAATAAAGGGGAGGGGGCAGAAGTTCAATCAAGTTCGCCAACTTGAAGGTGGAAAAACGGGAGACCTCATTGTTTTGCTGCAGCACATGTGATGCAAACCAACCAAAAAGCGTCCCGGGGCCTGAATCAAGCTTAGTCGTGGACAAGACATCAAAGGAGACTTGGAGTAAGGACTCACCGTTGAACCGGAATGTGCAGTCGTCCACTGTCAACTTTCCGCCCTTGGCCACCCTGATAGCTCCCCCCTGTACGTATTGGCCGCCATGCTGCAACACCATGTCACCTCACCGCCTGTGCCCACTCTCGGCAGGATTATTTTGTGCTGACCATCGATGACAGCTGGTATAGAAGCACTTTTTGACCAGATACGCAGGCTTTGTCCTGCACCAATGACTAAGGTGTCGTCGAGTCGGACCGTTCCATGCCATTTAACGTCGATGTGCGTGCCGTCACACTCCGCTAAATGCCGTGCGAGGTTGTTCGCTGTCTTCGTACTATTGGCAATGTATGGCTCCTTTGGCAGCTTGCATACGATAGCACCCACTGGACCAGGTGCGCCGCGTGGAGGTGCAGCTGCCCGCTGCCGGACACGAAGTGGTACATCCTCGAGGCCAAGTGAATGCCCCTGGGCCAGCAGCACCAGACACGCTATCACAACAGCAACTACTGCTGGGATTCCACGTGCACACCGTTCTGGCAGCAACATTCTGAATGATCTAACTTGCCTCGCGGTCTCGATCTGAGAGGGGTGCGGGCTTGTATGTACCTGCAACACATGCGAACCCCAACGAGCAGGTTGCGAAACATGAGCTTCTCGGAGCACGCAATGCGAGTGGCGTGCATGCAAATGCGGAAGCATGAAGTACTGCTATTGCTTTGCTTTCTGCTGCTGCGATTTGTTTGTTAGCACTGATGCTGCAGGCGGGCGTACAGTTTGTCACTGATGAGCAACTTTGTCGCCATTTCGACCAAGCGTGTCCTTCCGCTCAGTACCTGTCGTCGACGCGCTGATCGACAGACTCTTGTTCAATGCTGACCTGCACTGCGCGCACCTTGCACTGTCCCCTCCTTTGCCCTCATTGCCCGTCGCTGCGTTTCGACGCAATTGCAACCTCAACAGTGAAGTTAGCACATATGACACGCCTGGTTCTGCTTGGAGTCTTCGTGGGCACGTGCCAGGCTGAGAAGAACAGGGGCGGAGCAAGACACTGATGAGATCCCAAGCACGGATATAGCTTGACAGGCAGCAAGAATTCTAGCGCTACCCATGATCCTCCACAGTGCACTACTCCAACCCCCCCCTTAACCTGACCCTGACCCTGCTTCTTGCGCACACGCGACTACTAGCATGTATGCACAACGAAAAACGAATCAAAAGATAGTTGCTCTAGATGACAAGGGATGGTTAGCCGCAAGTGCCTTCCACCAATAACCGTGGTCGCCGCTGCTGCAGTCATTGGCCACGAGTCAAACAGTGCCACCATAACCACAGTAGGCAAACAGACTTTTGTGCACATGTGCAAGCTTTTTCGCGTTCGAGGCATGGTTGTTTAGTATCCACAGGTCTCACGTGTTCGGTAGGCCAGCTGCAGCCGGTAGCCCGACACAGAGGTTCGGCAGCAAGTGACAGTATGAATATATAATAGATGACGATTGAAAACTGCGAAGTGAACATGAACACTCACTTCGCAGTTTTCACTCACTTCGTAGTTTTCACTCGTCATGTCTCATTCAACCATTTTGTACGCCTCCTGAGTGATTGCGAGCCTGTTGGCAGTCCCCGAGCACGAAGCACGAAGTCGCCTGAATTCGTCGCACAAATTCGCAAGCATCTCAAACTTGAAGTCGGCGCGTCACCATCTCACTCGTGAAAGGACACGACTAGACAGCGCTGAGCGCTAGTGGCTTATGCATCATACACGATGAGCGAGTTACCAACGCTGCTGGGCGCTGAGCCAGCGGTCGCGACAGCAGCTGATGCACCGCTGGACTCAGTCTATGGCGATGTGAAGGATGATGCCGTCTCCGCTGCTGCGGTGTGGGAGGAGCTGAAGACACTGGCTCAGCTGTCGCTGCCGATCATGGGCACGATGATCGCGCAGGCTGCCACGGTCATAACTAATCAGGTGCTCCACATATTGCTCTTACAGTAGTCAAGAGTAAGTACGCACCACAGACTTTTCATTATGCTTACACAGTCATCATAGTACGCTTTGCTGACTTACAAAGTGTTTTCGTGGTGTGGACGATTGCTGACTGTACATTTTGTCATGAATTTACAATCAACGGGCTCCAAGCGTATTTGCATACTCACTACCGAAGCATTTTGACTCGAACCTTCAAGCAGTGCATGCTGCGCACCTCAAAGCATGCCGTTGGCGCCACTGGCGATAGTACGCCGCAGTGTCTCAATGGCTGCAGATGTGCTGCTTGGCAATGGCAGTCACAACAGGCTAGACGGGCATGAGCTACATCAGGTGAACCTAACACAGCTGCAGGAATGCTTGTAGAGGATGACAGACTGCCTTAGCAGCAGCTTGACGTTATGCCAGGTGTTGATGTTGAAATTGCTGCCACAGTATGCCTAGGCTGCAGGCGACGGCGAAACGACAAACTTCAGAGCAGACAGCATGTTGGGCCAAGTGTTGCACTTGGAACAGGTGCCACCGTGCCTAGGCTTTATAGCAGGGGTAGTCGAGAAATGACAATCACCCTCCTGACCGTGTGCACACATAGCGCTTTTATCTCGCAGAACAAATACGTTGGCCAGCGGTCTCGCAAAGCCACGAGACAGTTTACAAGTGCATCATATCAATGCAGTCTACGCAACTTTGCGTTTGTAGCCCGCAACCCCACTCCTAAGTAGTATCACCAGCAACTTTCAAGAGAATGCTTGAAAGGCAGAGCTTTTGTTGTGCCACCATGTGCAACTATGTGGCTCTCGCATGCAACAACGGCTTGCGTGGATGGTCCGCCCATGCCCGTGGAGCTGCAGCATTGGGCAGGTGGACTGTACGCATCTGGCTTGTGGCCATCTGTAACTTGAAGTTGCCCTATGTGTTGCACTATATCGCGAGGGAGCCAGTGGTGCGCGTCACTCGCAGTCATGACTTGCACTCATGCGTGAAGTGAGTCGCACCTTAAAATGCAGGCCTACTTCAACTCCACTTATGCAACTCTAGCCGTGACGCGCGACCGGTCACCTTTGCCCTCCATTTCTTCAATGCTCAGGTAATGATTAGGCTCCCTTGTGGCCACCATGGACTGCCTTTGTGCGATCTGGCTGTCCTGCTTCACCTCTTCAACTACATTTCTTATTTAGTAGTCTCCCCCCCCTCTGCAAATGCCGCTGATACTCAGGTGATGGTTGGGTACCTCGTGGGCACCACGTAGTCCCTCGCCGCGGCAGGCAGCGGCAACACCATCTTCAGCATCGCCTGGTTCAACTTTCATTAATGACAAGCATCAGCCCTATTGCCGCTGATGCTCAGGTGATGGTCGGCTACCTGGTGGGCACGGAGTCCCTCGCCGCTGTTGGCGTCGGCAACACCATCGTCAGCATCGTATGGCAGCTTTCATAACTGAGTAATAAGCATCTGCCCTGTTGCCGCTGATGCTCAGGTGATGGTGGGCTACCTCGTGGGCACCACGGAGTCCCTCGCCGCTCTATCCTGCAGGGCAACTTCACCTCTTCAACTTCAACTTGGATGATGAATTTTTTTTAATCTTCCCTTGATTGCTGCTGGCGCTCAGGTGATGGTGGGCTACCTGGTGGGCACAACGTAATCCCTCGCCGCGGCGGGCGGCGGCAAAACACCACCTTCAGCATCGTCTAATTCAACGTTTTTGGATAATTGGTGAAAGGGCACTTGCGGCTAACCATCCCTTGTCACCTAGCTCTACGATCTTTTGACTCGTTTCCAATTACAGTATCTTCCCTATTGCCGCTGATGCTCAGGTAATGGTGGGCTACCTCGTGGGCACCACGGAGTCCCTCGCAGCGGCGGGCGTCGGCAACACCATCTTCAGCATCGTCTGGTTCGCCATCGTAGGCGCCTCCTCCGCGCTCGACACCATGGGCAGTCAGTCCTGGGGCGCCGGCGACCGCCGCTCCCTGCTCAAGTGGGGCTGCGTCTGTGGAGCGCTGCTGCTTGCGATGAATGTTGCGTCAGCGCTCGTACTGGCGCTGGGAGAGCCCATTGCGATGCATTTGTTGGGGCAGTCGGAGGAGACGTCTGCGATGGTGGGCGCGTTCTGCTGGCTGCTGATCCCCGGGGTGCCGTTCTTCACCGTCGCCATCGTCCTGCACAAGATGCTGCAGGTGCGTTGTTGCAGTTGCTGTGCTAGTAGTGAGTTCCGTGGGAGGCAGTGGTGTGGCCATCGTGCGTGCTCAAAGTCATCAGAGGATACGCTTGGTTAACAGGTATGCAGATATGGACGGCTGCTGATTCCCGGCGTCCCGTTCTTCACCGTAGCCATCGTCCTGCACAAGATGCTTGCAGGTGCGTCGCTGAAGAAGCCAAGCTTCCCATTAGTAAGGTCTGTGGGAGGTAGCATTGTGGCCACCATGCGTGCCAAACGCAGCAATACGTACTCCACTTGCAGTATTGTGGGCATCAGGGGTGTCAGAGTAACGCGGGTACACCAGTGGGCATATGCATATGGATGGCTGCTGACCTCCGGCATGTCAACCCTCATGGTGGCCATCATCCTGCACAAAATTATGCAGGTGTGTTGCTTTACCTGCTTCTCATGCCACATATGTGACATACCCTACATTTCGCATACCGCACATAACCCCAAACCATGCGCACTGCATATCCAGCGCTGTGTGGCAGCGCCCATGCTCATCTGCGGCGACACTTCAACCTACCCTACTCATACCCTACATACCCCATACCCCCCCCACCCCCACCTCTGTGCGCAGATCCAGGGGCGCGTGGCAGCGCCCATGGTCATTTCCGCAGTGACTTTCCTCGCCCCCTATGCCATGCAACTTCCACCTACCCTAATCATACCCTACATACCCTATGTCCCCTTGCGCAGATCCAGGGGCGTGTGGCAGCGCCCATGCTCATCTCCGCGGCAACATTTCTCGTCAACATCCCCATCAACGCGCTCTTCATCCGCCTGCTGGGGTTTGAGGGCGCGCCCGTGGCGACCTCCGTTGCGCGCGCGTGCATGCTACTCTTCACGCTCGGGTACCTCGCGCGCGCGCCGCTGCTGCCGCCGGAGCACTGCCCCCCGTTGAGCGCTGTCGTGACCAAGGTCCCCGCGTTCTGGAAGGTGCGCGATGGCAGATGTGGTGAAGTATACAGTGCAAGTGAAGCCTGGCAGTCTCATTTGCATGGTGCACCGAGGTCCCGGCGTTCTAGAAGGCGCATGATGAATGTATTGAAGTATGCTGTTGAACAATACTTCAAGATGTAACACTTTCACCAGGTGTAACAGTGCTGTGTACTGGTGGATGCCATGCAGCAAGCCCATATTACCCAGCAAGAGCTCCGCTGCTGTCACCGGAGCACTGCGCTGTGCTGAGCGCTGTTGCGGCTAAGGTCCTGCCCAGCAATTTGAAAGGCGAGCGATGACAACCTGGCAAAGTACAGTATGGCAGTACAGCTCAACAGTATCTAAAGTTAATGAGGCGCGTTTGTGCTGTGTGTTTGAGAAGCATGATGTAAGGAGACCATGATACTTCTCTAAATTTTTTTTTGAGGGTCAAAAGCTCCGCTGCTGCCGCTGGAGCACTGCCCGGCACCAAGTGCTGTCGCGACTAAGGTCCCCTGCATTCTGGAGGCGCATGATGCATGTATTGAAAATTGCTGCTGAGGTACACTCTGAAGTAGTAGTGAAGCCATCACTGCTGCATTACTTTGGTTTTTAGTAATGCTGTGAAGTAATTTTCTCGACTGCAGAGGATGTTGCATCCCTTTATCCCTGAACGTAGTCTATTAGGGTCAGCGTTAAGGTTGTCCCTAACCCTAACTCGTAGCGCTCACTCGATACTGACTGTCAGAACTGCACAGTCTTGTGTGCTCAGGCACGTGGGTTGTGCGTTGCCTTTGATGAGCACCAACGCGCATGTCAGAAGTGAGACGCATGCCTTGCAATCAAGTTTGACCAATCAATGACCTCTGCAACGAGGCTGTTATGAAACATGCTCATGAGTGCAGACTTGTGCAATGGAGGTGGTGCATGCACCCACTCCGGCCCCGCCACTCATGAGTCTCCCAGTCATGGAGACCATACATGAGTTGTGGAGTCATCACGGCCCTTCACAGCATACTGCTCAACTGTACAGTGGACTTCATATTGCGGGAATTGTTTGTACATCAGGCAGACCACCGCAACCAGCATCACCCATGCACAGTCAGCGCCCATCATGACTGCGTACGCAGAGAGCGTACGCATGTACTTATGATGTGCAACTCAGCAACCCCGCATGTTGCCATTGCGCTGCCGCCGCTGCAGGCGCGCGGCGCGTTCGTGGTGCTGGCCATGCAGGGTGCGCTCATGATGGGCCTGGAAGAGGGCAGTTTCAACGTAACCACCGCCTTTGCAGCGCGACTCGGCGACGTAGACGTGGCAGCGCACGCCGCCATCATCAGCGTCATCTCCTTCACCTTCTACGGCTTCCCGTACGGCATCTCCATCGCGGCGTCGATCCGTGTGGTGAGTCGCTGCTTGAAGTATGCATGTACTGTCCACAGGCGTGGCATGAGTCATCACTGGTACGGCGCCCTGAGGTCTGCTGCCCTGTTGCTATTTGACTGCTACTCACACAGCCTCATAGGCAGCAATGTCATGGGCGTTGAACATCCGTGTTTGACACCCATCTCACCTCGTGTAGCGGCTGCTGCCGCTGGCTTCCCTAAGGACGTGTTGCTGTTGCGCCATCAACAAACGCATGTCAGCTATCTCTCAAGTAGTATTGGACTCAGTGGTGGTACTGAGCCTCGCGAAGTGGTACTCAACCTCGGAAAATCTCATGACTGCTATTGTGATGACCCTACATGGATGCAAGTGCACTACCTGCCATGCGCAGGGTGATCTGAGCGGCACACAGCAGGCACATGTAGCATGCGCCTTGGTGTCAGGCTGCCGCCACTGACTTTTCTACACTGCCGTATGGGCATGACAAGCGCTGACGCAAGCAGGCAGCGCCGCACTCATTGGGTCAAGCGGGTATCGGTTGCTTCCGCCAGCTTCTTGTTTTCATCATTGAAGTCATGCACCTGCGCTCGCCTCGTCCTTGAAGTGACGACGTTTGTCTTTAGGGCACGCACGGCAACCTGTTGGGTGCGCAGCAGCCGCACCTGCTGGCGCTGTACACGCCTCACACTCACCTCGTTCGTTTCAGTAATGGTATCTGCTTGCTATTCAAGTGATGACATTCGCCTACTGAAGTCAAGATTTTGGTTCCGCCGGTATGTGCAGGGCTATTTGCTGGGCACGCAGCAACCGCACCTGGCACACGTCTCCGCTTCTTCCCTATTGAAGTGTGCATCCGCTCATTAACGTTACTGATCAAACTTCTGAACTTCTGCCATCGGCATGCGCAGGGCAACCTGCTGGGCGCCCAACCACCGCACCTCGCGCGCGTCTCCGCCTACTTCACCATTGAAGATGTGCATACATATACTTACTTACTTCACTGATCAAATGAATGGACAACTGTCATCGGCATGCGCAGGGCAACCTGCTGGGACCGCACCTCTCATTCACTTCACTGATCACATAAATGAACTTCCACCATCGGCATGTGCAGGGCAACCTGCTGGGCGCGCAGCAACCGCACTTGGCGCGTGTGTCCGCCTACCTCGCCGTCGCTGCCGGTGGCTTCTTCATGCTGCTCTGCGGCGTGTTCATGAGCGCAGGCGCGCACCGCCTGGGCTATCTCTTTACCGCTAATCAAGACGTCGTCGACGCGATTGCCGCCATTGCGCCACTGGCGGGCATGTTCCAGGCGAGTGCGCATACATCTACATCATGAGTGAAGCTGTTAATCTCACGGTTGCAGTACTGGCGATCGATGCATGGACATTATTACCTCACCATTGAAGTACTGGTAACTGATGCATGGGCGTCATTGCCGCCTTTGCCACCTTTGGGACACTGGTGGGCATGTTCAGACGACTTGCTACCGTACTACTTGAAGTCAGCATGAACTGGTTCACTGTCACGTTGTTGGCGCCATTGCCGCTGTCGCCCGGCTGTCTGTCATATTCCAGACGCGTCGCGCTACCTCAGTTTTGAAGTTCATTGAGTCGCATTTGGCTTGATTTAGGAGCTGAGGTGCATCCCATGCATGCCCCGTCGTGACGACTGCGCTGCTGGGGCTGCGAGCAGTCCGGGCTTGCCATCTAAGCCATCATTACAGGCTTTGCAGAGTTGGTGTTTTATTTGTTGACCCGTCAGTGCAAACATTTCCAGTGTGTCATAGCAGCTGTCGCTGCCATGATGAGTTGCTGGCTGGTGGTACACCTGCGACTATCATCTCTGAAGCAATTGTGTTCAGCGGCGCTTGTTTGTGTGCACAAATCTCAAGTACTCAAACATGTTGTAAAATGCATAGGACGCAGGTATGCCATTTGCATGCACGTCTCCAGCCATTTCAAAATCAATGAATAAGTGAAGTTGTAATTGTGCATGTCAGAGTGCTCAATGCTGCAGGTGCTGTCAACACTGTCATGATCAGTTAACGTACTCCCCCATTCTGTCCCGGTGACGCAACCTACTACTGTCAACACCTTTCTGGTCAGCTAACGCGCCTTCCCGTGATTCGACCTACTACTGCAGATCTTCGATGGCACCCAGGGGACGTGTGCAGGGGCGCTCAGGGGCATGGGCAGGCAGCGTGAGGTGCTCATCTTCAACATTTTAGGTATGTAGGTATGCATGCAGGCGCTCACTTTCAATTTTATTATATTGGTGCCCTTCTTAGTGTGGTAGCATCAGTAGATTCAGCAGCGGAATGTCACCACTCTTGCTGGGATGTGCGCAGCAGCAACCGACCCTTACCCTTATCCTGCCAACCTGACATTTAACTGGCAGATTGCTGCACATGCAACTGTTGTCTGCGCGTCTGAGCCCCGCAGTTTCTGGACCAACCCCCACCCTGTTCTCAACTCTCGCTAAACCCTACTAGGTGTGCGTCCTGCTCCTTACGCAGCCATCCAGGCCTCCCCTAGGCACCCTCAGGTTGATGCTCGAACCAAAGGAACAGCTAACACGCCTTGTATACCAGACCACAACCTGCGCAGCCTCTGCGCCAATCCTGACGTCTGGTCTGCACCACAAACTACCACACTCCGCGCCTCCCCTTGCGTGTTCTATTGCAGGCCTCTGGTGCGTGGGCGTGCTGAGCCGCTGCCTAGCCTTCACCGTGCAGAGGCAGGGCAACTGCCATCACCACCTCGTCGAACCTCTTCACAGTATTCTGCGTTACGCTGCAATAGCATGTTCTGGCTCTCAGGCCTTCGGTCTGCCTGCACGCATTGCAAGCACGGCAGCTGCTGTCACCCTCACGAAGCCATCTCACAACTTCACTTGGCCGCTGTCCTGCGCTGCTGATATTCAGGCCTTTGGTGCGTGGGCGTGCTGAGCGGCTACCTCCTCGCCTTCCGCGCCGGCTACGCACTGCGCGGCCTGTGGATGGGCGTCATTGCGGGCGTCGCCACCACAGCAGTGCTCAACCTCACCGAGCTCCTGCGCGTAGACTGGCCCAGAGAAGCGCGGCTAGCGCTAGCGCGCACCCATGACTCTGCCGCTGCCGCCAAGATCTGGTCCCCCGCCATGCGTCGAGCGCTGTCACATCAGCGCTCGTTGAAAGACCTGCGGCCGTCGCCGGCGCTGTTGCGAGCGCAGCAGCAGCGCTCAGAGAGGGATCTGCTGTCGCCGCGCGAGCGTGGCGCGCGCGCGTTTTCGGCCGCCGCGGCGGCGCCGGCGGTTGCGCAGGAGGACACGCCGCTGCTGCCGCTGTCGTAACAGCAGCGGTGGCAGCGGCAGTGGCGGCAGCTGCGGAAGAGGACTGGCCACAGCTGCGGCTGCCATACTATTAGTAAGAGCAGCGATGGCAGCAGCGGCAGCGGCAGCGAATGTATCGCTGCGATGCTCAGTCATGGTGAGCGCTGCCGCACTGGGACGGCAACACGCGTTGTTGGTGCCGCACTCAGCTGGTGGTGATTGCTGCTGGCGCTGGGCCGGCGACACAGCGCAGAACACATACCCCCCCCCCCCCGCCCCTGCATCCCTCGCATTCGTGTCGACAACAACGCATATACCCCCTACTGCGCCATTCGCCTTTTCAAATCAGGGCTATAGTAGCTGCTTCGACAGGCGAATGCATCTGTTTTGTGGATGCTATCCAATTTCTCGCAATTGGATTCAGGGCACACGCCTTAGCTGCAGGTCAACAATGCGGCCATCTTTGTTCGCACTAGGCGCGGCACACACGGTCCCGTGTGTCGCACAACGTTGCCATTAGAATGCCGGAGTTGATGCTGTCTGCCGCTGCAGGCATGCATGCGCAAGGTGCGCATCGCCTGCTGCTGCAGGTTGAAATCCGCGTTTGCTTCCTTGTGAAAGGAGCGGAGCGGCGAACCTCAACATGTTGGAGCCTCGCGCCGCTACTGTAACTTCAAAAGGCGCCAGGCGGCGGCCCACGTTGATCCGCGTTTCAGCGTTGACTGTAGCTTTACCAATCGTACTGCTCGCCAACAGCATTCCTATTAAATGCAAATCTTCAAGTTTTTGAGGCTCCAACAGAGGCTGATGCCTTCTGCGGCAGTGTGTCTGTGTATCTGTTTTGATGCTCTATTTGCACGATTCTGCCTGGACAAAAAAAATCAAATATTTACGTCAAGTGGACTACATATTACTTCTTTAAGGAGTTCACGCGGAGAGTTCAACATTGTGCATCCTTATAAATGTAAAAATGGCCAAGAACAGTGCAAGAACCCACGCACACGCGGGATGTCTTAGAAAGGCTCCCGGCCTGAAGACCCCTCGTCAACAAGCTTACAGGCCAGTTCGCCTGAGGACAGCTCCCAGGAATTTGCTCAGACTGTTCCTTGGGGCGGCCTCCTAGCCGCTTGTTCTGGCTAGCCAGCTGGACTGCAAGGACTCATTGGAGCTGAGCCATCACCGATACAGCAGGTGTGTGGCCTTTTCTCCATGCAAGTGGTTGGCCTACATCCTGAGAGTGAGCTCCTGCTGCCCAGATAAGCTTGGCCTGCTCACTGAGCAAGCCCAGGGGCCTTTCCCTTTGGACCACTGGGTACAAGATGATCATTGAAAAACTGCTCAAAGTGGGATGCGTTTTGTGCAGATCCTAGGCCTGCCCCTGCAAATCTGCAGCATGCTCTTGCCCTGATGTTATGGGGCGGTTCACCAAGTGTTGTGAGTGAGTGAGAATTGCCTTTGACCCAGCTGCCCTTGTAGTGTGCGCCCAGGTGTTGTCAATGCATCGCATCTCGGTACCGCATAAAGCCAGTATGGCAGAATATGGCTAAATAGCCCCCTCTGACCCTAGGGTTGCCTCACAACGCAAGTGCTTCTGCACCCAGCCTATGTGCATGCTGCCATGAGCAAGCATCTCGTTGACGCAGGGACATGGCGATTGTCGTGGCAGCTAGCTGGAATGGCGCGGCATCACCTACAGGCAGCACAGTTCATTCTGCGCAGGTCACTGACGAAGCGCATGGGCTTCTTAGCTCGGGTCGTTGACACGGCTTTGAGTGAGACATGGCTGCACGCATTTGACGGGTTCTGTGCATGGACGCTTGAACGCATGCTGCACCTGCACGGCTGCGCTACCGCGGCAGTCATGAAGTCACACCTGCTGGCCGCCTGCACTGCTGGTGACAATGAGGAAGCCAGCAGTGGCAGCGTGCTGGTATTGCCGCGCTTGGGCCCGCCAGAACTCACGGACATCGCAGTGCCACTGCGGGCGTCACGGTTGCCGGAGCGACGAGGCGGTCTGGGCATGCCGCTTTTGGGGCTACTGGCACCAGCCGCATACACGGCCCAGGCATGCACAACACTGCGGCCTGCAATAATTCATGCCACTGTGGCAGCAGGGGCCCTGAGGCTCGGCACTGACGAACACGGCGCAGTCACCTGGTTCGCGCAGCACTCATGCGCAATACGCGAGGACCAGGGACTGCCGCCAATCATAGAGGCCGTGCGACGCTCTACGCGAGCGCTGACAGCTGATGGCGGCGAAAAATCACGCACAGCTGTGGCCGAGCAGCTCCCAGCATCGTTGCTACGGTGGGCAGCAGATACGACGGCCGCAGCGTCGACGCTCCCCACTGCGGTGCAAGCGATCTACGCCGCAACTGCCGTCACGGAGACGGGGACCACTGAGCCAGCCCCACACACCCACGGCATTGTGCCTGGCGCCGAGGCGGCCGCTGCGGCGGCGACCGTACCTGGCCCTCAAGCCGCTGCCGCGGCTGCCTCTTCCACGCCCGCTAAAACACAAACTAGCGCGGAAGAAAGCAGCTGCAGCGGCGGGCAGGAGGACGACGACGACGACTGGGAGGCCTATGCTGACGAGATCTGCAGGAAGGTAGTGCCCCGCCGCCGGCGCGGTCACTTCACGCACGGACTACAAGCCGGCCTTTCAAATGTTCTTCGACGTCAATACGAGGACTGCCTGGTGGAGGACCTAGAGGCTGCCTCGGCTGGTGCCGTGGGCAAGCCGACGCAGGCTACACTTATTGGTGACTCGCGTGACACCAGCCGCCGCCGCCAACAGGCTAGCGCGCGGGTCCTGGCGCAGCTGCGCAGCCAGCGTGCGTCCGGGGCAATGGCGTGGATGAGCGTGCTGCCCGCTGCCAATGACCGCCCGGGTGCGGCGCCCATGTCCAGTATGGCAGCAGCCACGATGATTTTGGTTGCGATCTTTATAGACGGGTGGGGCATACAGGGCGAGGTGTGCCCATGGCGGTGCAGTGACGTGAGCCCCACCTCCACGCATGCGATCAGCTGCCCCAGCCAGCACATACGGGGGCACAACGCGACACACACTGCCCAAAAGCGGTGCCTACAGCGCATCTTGAGACAGCACCATGTCTCTATTGTCCGCAATGAGGACGCTAGCGTCTTCAAGGTACCGGGGTATCGGGCGGACACAGTCATTGACCCAGGGTGTCTGCACTTTAGCAGTGCATACCGTAACAAGGGAATAGTGCTAGACACAAGTGTGCGCGCGCCCACAGCGAGCTCGTACCTGACAGGCAAAACAAATGCCTCGAACACGGACGGCTATGCTGCTGGGGTGGGGGAGGACGCGAAGGTCAAGCACCACACCGGCACCTTGACGTCATCTTGGGCTTTCGTGCCATTCGTGCAGGAGTCGTACGGACGGCTGGGCAAGCAGACAAGCCTTTTTGTTAAGGAGTTGGCAATGCACTCAGCACTGTGCTCAGGGGGGGGGGAAGGCAGATGTGTTACGCAAGGCCGGGTTAGCTAAGCGTCAGATCCACATTGAGCTGAGCATATCGCTGGCGCGGGAGTTGGCGGAGCGCGTCATGGCATACACACGTGGAGCGCGAATGCTGGGCTGTGTTGCGGCGCCGGTATCCAAACTCCTAGGGCACAGCGCAGACTAGGCTGCTGCGTTGACGCAAGCTTTTCGATTGCATAGGCAACCCGGCCTCCCTTGGGCCTTTATAAATACAAGTCCATACGTACCTGGCTTTTCCTTTCGTCCAAGCTCATGAACAAAGATTACAGCCTATGAGCAGACTGGGTGCGGCCGGCTAGTACGGACCAAATCCCGGTTTTACCATGCGGTTGCGCCCTGTAGTCATGCGGTGAGGTGTTAATCATAAGAGCCAGGTGCTTACACACAGTAGGCATGTCATAGGTGTGCAAACGCAGCGTGCAGCGGAGTACCGCTGCAGCAATGGATTGTGTATGCAGCAACACCCAGCCCTGCCTACCATTACAAGCAGACGCACAGACTCTCGGAATTCCACAGCAGGAGCACGCCAACAACGCCACAGCAGCAGATATACAAATTGTGACCGCTGCAGTACATTGTTGAAGATATATCTTGCTACATGTAGGGAATTACCAGTAAATTAACAAGAAAGCCAATCAGCTTTACAAAGCACTTCTTGAAAGGAGTCGAATAGAGAAGAAGGGTGACTGAAAGGTCAAATAGGCTTTAAATGGCTTTGTCAAGTGGTGCGCAGTTTGAAAGTGTGTGGTGGCTGACTGCGGTGGCGCTCCAGGTCTGGCACGGGTCTTGATCTTCATCGAGCACTGTCTGTAGGGCAATGGCTGAATCAGTGCTCGAGTAAGTACTAGCCCCATAAAAGCTGCTGACCACTGCAGCCCCAATGAGAACGATGCTAAGCGCTATGAGTAGAGCTCCAATCACCACCTGCGACTGTCCGCCGTCATCTGAAGATACGTCAACTTTCAACAGCAGAGCGTTGAAACTCGAGAAAAAGACTATCAGCGCGCCAAGGAAGTACTGGTAGTGCATGCCCCGCTGGCGGTATGGCTGCACAGCCAGAAATGACGCAGCTGCAACAAAAGCCAACAGCACGGAGACGGCTGCCTGGCCAGCTGCTCCTGGCATGACAAACTGAGGCACAGGCAGGGAGTGCAGGCAGCAGCAACAAGATCCATTCAGTGCCATCACAACAACCCCATGATGCACATCAAGTGCACTAGACCACTATGTCAGCAAGCAAGTCGAGCTATGTGCAGTCCAGTAGCAGCTGCTGCTGGCTAAATTCAATTGATGACCTGGCCACACGTAGGAGCCTCGAGGCTTGTACACAGCCAAGACCACAACTTAGCAGCATGACAGAACAACAGCATACAGTCTGCTGCTAAGCATGCTGCGTAAAACAGTCAATGCAGCGTCGGCGGCAAACATGCAACAGACTTGTGACCTGATAATAACTCGGAAGCCACTACGCAAACGCAAAGACTCTTAGAATTAGAAATGCACAACGGGATCAAGTTGTATGTACGTCATACTATACAGCTAGCCTACGCTTCAGTCAAAGTACCATTGTCCCACCATACACACACTATGATGTTAGAGCTCACCACCAAAAAGCCTGTGAAGAGCACACGTCGCGTGCATTCCAAAAGCTCCCACCAGTATGCCTCATCCGTGTAATGATCCCACAAAAAGGAGGACGCCATGAGGAAGTTGGACTCGCTGGTGTTGCCTGTGTCGGCTGCGGCATCTGGAATGTCGTCGTGATGTCTCTGGTCCGCACGACGCTTGCAATGTAGCACATAAGCGTAAAGGGTAGGGATGCCAATGGAATACACCAGTACCATCAACGCCGCATAAGTGAAGTAGAACCAGTAGCGCCGATCGTAGCACGTGATGGAATAATCAACCCTCAGATACCAGTTGTACGGGTGGGATGACCACTCCTCAATTTTGTCGCACGCGAAACTTTGAAACACAGTGCTACTGGCGGTGCCGTAGATGAAGAATGTCCAGGCGAGGAAGAGAGTCCGATGCCGTCGCAAGGCCTCTGCATGTGCAGCAAGTGCAGGAGCTCTGCCAGTGGTTTTTTGTAGCCAATTCATCCGCCTCATTGACCACAGCCACGAGCAGCCCAGCAATATGACGGGCACCAGAGGCATCAGCGTCATGAAGAGCAGCCTCTGGTAGAAGCTGCCATCATCAGCAGGGTCAATGCAAAGGCACAAAGGAATGCGCAGCGGAGGACATGAGTTCATGTAGTGCACAGGCTAAAGAAATGCACAGTAGAGCACATGCAACAGCCTAGTACAGGGAGGCATGCCAGACCAAGCAGCTGCTGAGGTACAAACTTTGAATGCCTAGAGCATGTGCCTGTGTGCCCAGATCGATACAACGTGTAGTGAAAAACGAATGAAAAAGATCGTTGAGCTCTGTAGTATTGCACCTATGCCGAGATGCGTTGCATGGACAGTCGTGCATGTGTGGCAAACCAGTATATACTCCTTACAATCACCATGTTCACTTCCTTTTTGCTGCTTTGCTGTGCGTACCTTGCATCAAAAATGCAGCCAAAGGTGAATGAGAGGTCAGGCAGGACGGCGAAAAGGTGTATGAAGGACTCAAATGCCGGCGCCAGCTGCAGGCCAGTGATGGACACAAGCCCAGCGATGAGCTGCACAGCGAGCAGCAGGGCACAGACACGACCAGAATTCAATAATTGCACCTGTGTTGCCGTTGCTGGTGAAATACTGGCGTTCGAGACACACCAATGCCGACAGCAGCACTGTTCAAAAAAGAAAACGCGTGCCTGGCTACCAAAGTGAATGCATCACAAGCAGCAGCAACTTTAAAAGCGTGCAGGTGGTCGCGCAATGCGTTGCTAGCCGAGCGCAATACAATATTCGCAAAATCAGCAGTGCAGGACATGTGGTCATCTAAAAAAGGCGAGTGCCCTACCTGCACAACGACGATGGGAATGCGCAGAGAGTTGCAGTTGAATTTCAAGTGCAAGTTGCAGGCCCGTGTCGCCAGCCGCTGCATGGAGGGCCACGATGGTACAGCATGGCGGCTACCGCCACCACCCTGCCCAGGAAGCACATAAGCGACAGCTGCTGCTGCACCAAGGCACGCTAGAACGAGGGCCACAATGCTTGCAGCTGCCCCAGCGCCGTTGCAGTGGCCACACTTGTAGGAACCCGTGGACCTATATCCAGCGGCTGCATGACACGGCGCAGTCTGCAACAGGCATGGGGCAAAGGAATTTGAAGGAGCTCAGATCGACCCCAGTTAAGCATTGCTGCACAATTTGCAATTTCCGACAGAGGCGAAAGCAGCGGCAGGTTTCAAATTATAGTTTTGGTTTGAAACCAAGCGTCCGCACACACCAATACTCCGCAGTCCCTTGAGTAAGTTGCCCAGACTTCAACGAACAAAGGCAAATCGAACAAAGGAGCAAGGATGACACCTGTCAATGAGATGCATGCAATGCCTCATGAGATGCATGCAATGCCTCACAAAATAGTTGCTGGTCACGTCCAGCACTGCCCTATCTCAGACCTTGAGCATTCAAATCCTCTGCGTGGTCATGTGATGGCGTAAAACGTACATGACACACATGACCGCTTTTTTGCAGACGTACACATGAGCACTTGTCACCCACTGGGAGTTAAAGTACGCTATCTGCTGCAAACCTCATATGCACCCCCATTTGGTACTGATTCCATCAGACTGATCTGACAGCCGGTGTCGCAGCAGACTGTGTCCAATCCTGTATTTACAACGCTTGAAGTGACTTGAGTCAACCTCTGTGTTCATGATGCTTCCAGTACTCAAAAGAACAGTGGAACGAGTATATTGAGGCTTTGTGCCCAAAACATGCCACATGCAACATGATGTCTGGCAAGCTTTACGCTTAGTAATTTACATTTGCAAGGTCTTCCACCGCAGTTACCAAACTCTTTCTTAAACTTCTAGGCAGCTCACTCACATGGGCCTTTGTAGCCAGTTGTGCAGTACTTCTCGTATTGGCCCTCCAGCTGGGTCGTATTCTGCAAGTATACTCTTTGGCCACCGCAAGCAGCTGCATTCCAGCACTTGTGCGCTGTTACAAGATTGTCTGACGTTATGTCCACAGCACCACGCCAGTATCCTCCTGCGAGTGTTATAGTCTCCGTCGTTGTGCCGTAGTCTGGGCAGGAATACCGGGCACTATTGCACGGCGCACAGACTGTAGCGTTGATGGCCACGTAGCCTGATCCGCAGCACACATGTGTTGTGCCAGACTCCACTTCGTAGTAGGGAGTGCCTGCTTTGATGAGCTCCTCCCCAGTATGTTTGACTGCCTGCAGCAGCATACATCCGACAAATGCAACACGAGAGCACAAATATGCAACGATAGTTATGCTGGAGAGATGGTCAGGGCATTCCTAGAAGCCAGAGTGATCTCTCAGAGAAAACGTGTAAAGATGTAGTACTCCAGCTACATCAAGGCAAGGAACGTGTACCATTATAATTTGAAAATGAATCAACAGGTTGTAGAGCTCTAGGTGACAAGTGCGGTTAGCCGCACGTGCCTTCCACCAGTAACTGTGGTCACCGCTGCTGCAGTCATTAGCCACGAGGCAACCAGTGCCGCCATGTCCACAGCAGTCAAAAGACTCATGTGTGCAAGCTTTTTAGCGTTCGAGGCATGTGTGTTCAGCATGCAAAGGTCTCACGTGTTCGGTAGTACAGCTCCAGCTGTTCGCCCAACACAGGACTCCGAAGTTCAGCAGCTAACAACAGCTGTTGAATGCGCATCAGTGCAGAAGGTGGTTGGCGGGTTTTGAACCAGTCCGTGCGGCGACATGGAGGTTCCAGGTTGTTTAGCACAAGTTATCCGTAGCGTTCTCCGTTTCTCACCTACAAGCGGTAGCATGCAGACAGGGCGCGTGCCAGGAGCCTTGTCTGGTTCCCTAGCTTTGCCGTGCTAGAGGGGTGAGCCTCCTTTTTCTAGCTCCAGCTACCCAGTTTCCACTGTGTGTCGGGTTGTCCATCAGCAAAAGAAGGAAACATACTATAAAGTATGCGGTACGTAATAGCTTCAATTTTTCGACTTGTTGATTATGATATGAAGATTTCTGTTATGCCAGCGCCCCATTGACTTACATACTTCGAAGTATACGAGACACGGTTTGTGTGATGATTAAGATTCATGATGATCTGCGCAGGCTTTGACGGACGAAAAATTTACGTCTAGGTCAACAGCAGCGTTGCATGACCAATCGCTTACCTGTTCTACAGCGTCAACATCAGCACATGAACGCCCAGCTGCCAGCCACACTGGTGATGACCCAAACCCTCCGTCGTAGCATGAAGATGCTGTGTTGCCTTCGAATGCCGCATTCTCGAGCAGTGCCGCCCACTGTAATGCATCAACTGCAAGCCGTCAAAAAAATTGGCGAAGGCATTCATGTCATTGCCACTCAAAACATCAAGTTCTGCAACAGGTGCATCATGCTGATTGGTTACTAACTGCATTCTTTCAAGCACTACAAGATTTGCTGGCAACCAGTGACATAGTATTCTGGACCACGACAGCTAGCGGACAGACTCCGGCTAAGCCAGCTGCGGAACCGCTCAGCCCTCCGTCACCCCTCCCGTCCCTGTCCTCGCCTCGTAGATTGACTCTTATCATTCCACTCCAGGTGCTGGTACCTCTACTACATAGCAGAATGCTTTCAGCTGGCATCTGTGTCATTTGCTCTTCTCACGGCTCCAGGCACCTGCAGGCGGCCTGCGACAAATCAAGTGTGTGGCTCCTGATGCCGTAGTCGGTGCTCCTAATGCTCGGTACCCTCTTGTCGATAATTATGGCCACTTGCTGCCACCATGCACATCTGACGATGGCGTTGATGTGTACAAAGTGTGCACATCAATGTGTCAGACAAAACATAGGACCTGTTGTAGCATGCCCTCATGGCTGTTCTCAGTCCTGTAGCTTTACGATTACATCCACTGACACCGTCGACTGCAAACTCTAAGTGTGTAGTGTTCTTAGCTGTATGCACATTTGTTGTCAGAAGCAAGAAGTCGGCCTGCCATCAGGTGACAACCGCTGGCAGTGGTCCAATTCATGTAAAAAGATTACCGCGAGTATACTTGCGTTTGACTTCCATTTCAATAAACTCATGACACTTTCCATGCCATCAAGCAGCGACTTCACTCATATCACCACAAACATGTAGCGTACGCATTTGATGAGCCTGACTGTATGTGGTCTCCATGCAGCATGCACAAAAGCATTGTACACCGGATAAGCACAGCCACACCGCCTGCAACTTTAACGAAGTGCTGTTACAGTGACACATGCCTGTCACATTGCTCAGTTTTGGGCACTTGCCCCAGACTTTGTCACCAGGAGGCGCTTCCTTCAAAGTCAGATCTAACGCAAGGACCACAGTAACTGGAGCTGTGCAGCCATCCAGTGTTTGGCCCTGAGGCAGAATCAGTTCCACAGATTGCCTGGGTCCTGTGTCTGAGTAGTAGCAATGATTTTTACTTCTATGCACTTATAGCTAAGGGACGAGGGCATGCATGCGATTGGGAATGACAAGAATCCTACACCGCAAACCACCCACCGGGCTGCGTGAACATTATGCCACCGCCAATGCTGGCTGCATTCCCCTGGAACGATGTGCCACCATCAATGGTCATGTTCGGAATGTTGCCATCGAGCTGAATTGCGCCACCGGCGCTGTGGCAGCCAAACAAAACGGACGTGTCAGCATGCCGTCGCTGGGAGGCACCTGACGTAAGGAACTGCCCACATACAGAGGGGTACAAATATTTGCAAATACAGGCCCATGAGTACAACATATTGTTCACTATCAGGATTAGATTCACCATGGCGAACAGTATACAGACCCGAATGCATATATATATATATATTTCATGAAGAATATACTTTCTGGTACACTGATGTTGCTTGAGGCTGTGGCAGAACATCTGATTTTGGTGCAATAAAACCAAACACACATGCGGGAGGCATAAGGCAGTGGGAAGCAGTTTAGCATCATGCAGAAGGATGCTTGGCAATGCAGCAGCAAGACGAATACATAACTCAGAAAGTACAATGTGCGGCACTACATAGCAGAGACTTGCCATGTGCACTTGGATACAAACAAGCACAGCTGTTACGAATAGCGCCTACAGGCAGCAGAGGTGTCGTAGGAGGACTCGCTTGACGGGCAGAGTCACACGGTGTGATGGCGGCATAGCTCTACTGTACCGCACGCTTCGATGCCAAATTTGACAGCCAGCCAAATGTCCATCTCATGTTACCATCTGCATGCAGCCGAGTACTTTCCACGGAGCGGTGCAGCAGCAGGGACATGCCTGCTCAATCCTACAGCACTCTCATGATGTCACGTGGTGTATTGTGTTATTTGGTTTACTTTGAAACCTTATCACATGTGCACATGCACTTTGCAAATACGGGACTTGAATGCTCGCTGGCAGCAGCACTAATAAAATGAAGGCACATGGCCAGCCCAAGGTATTACTAACCTGAGCGCAGTGTTTTGCTTGAAGGTACAGTTGCTCAGCATCAGGTCTTGCAGCTGGTTGCCGCCCAACCCTAAAGCGCCTCCTTGACGAGCAGTGTTGGTGACAAAAACTGTGTTGCGTATGTCACTGCTGACATTGCCAAGTATGAAAAGCGCTCCACCACGCACCTGCAGTACGGCATGGCACACACAATTTTAGCAGTAACTGAACATTTCGAAGATTTAAAAACACGCCAGTGTGAGCTGAGAAACACACTGCACATTTTCTTATCTCACGTTTTGCATCAAAACACCAGGGACAGCCACTGCGGATAACAGTCCATTGTGACTCACTGATTGGCAATTGTGAGGAGGCGCTGATGGCGCATGTAGACTCACCGTTGCAGAATTGCTTTCAAAGCGGGTGTTTCGTACATGCATGTGGGCCGTTGTTGTCTCGCCGAAGTAGAATTCGCCGTTAGAGACGGATGAGATGGCGTAAGGTGTGCTGCTGATGCCGAGTGTGGTGCTGGAGCTGTCTGTGCTGACCGTAATGCTGTCGCTTATCGCGCTCGCGGATGCGCCATTGATGGCAACATATGTAATTGTCGCCACAGCGCCCTGCATCGCAGTACTGCCAGTTATGCTGCAGTCTGTACAGTTCAGCAGTGATTGCCTGGCGTAAACTGCCCCCCCCATGCCACTAGGCGCATCACAGCTATAGAACATACTGCGGAGCAATAATAACGCTCCATAACCAGCACCATGAATGCAACCGCCGTCACCTGCATCACCATCACAAACCAAATCACAGGGTTAGAATAATCGCCAGTATAAAGAGAAAAAATCTGTGAGGCGGTGTATGGATAGGCAATGTCTAGTGTGAATGATGGACATGCGCCATTTCTCGGTCTGCCGTAACACATACAAAAGTATACAATGGCCATCATGAGCTACATAAAAGGTAGATCATGGTGCTTGGCAAAAGGGGCTGTCAGGGCATATGTCAGGCACACAGTGACATGTAATTACTTAGACAGGCGTACATGCATCAAGACCCCGCCCCCTCTCCCTATTCAGACACACACAGCGCTTAAAAAGGGACTGTTACGGCATGGGCCCTGTATTGAAAGCTTGCATGGAGCAAGAATTAAGGAGGTTCAAGACAGGGCATGACCAGGCTTGGCATAGACACCCTTGAAGCATGCTGCGCATGTGGCCTTACGTGTGTATGCGTATGACATTCACAGGTTTTGCACGCTTGCAGGTTGTTGTGTGCCTCAAGCACAAAGGGTTACAATGGGTTGGGTACCAACTTGAAGCACCATCATGGCAATGTACAGCTTGCAGTTGGATGCAGGAGTCCTAACGCAGGCATGTGCTTGCCGGTGTCGACGAGAGCTGACAAGCCTCAGCTGCAGCCGCTGCGGCCGTGCTACTGTTGCTGGTGGGGAGTCTGATACGCTGGCTTTGAAGGTATCGTGCATACCACATTTTCTGTTTGAAACACACAGCTGCTTGACAGGAGCCATTTCAAAGTTCGTGAACCTGTGTTCAGATGTCAGCACTGGCACCAAAGCAGTCCATCATGCCTTTAATTACCCACTCGTCGGTAGCTGGCGCAGCTATGATTTCCAGGCACGTCGCCTATAGTACACCTTTTTGAGCCAACAACACTTAATTGGCACGCCAGGGAGGTACATGCAATTCTCCAAACTTATAAGCTTATAAGCTTATCTACGCAATTTTTATCAATGCAACAGGCAACACAACCGGGCTCTCATTTCCTGCTGCTGTTGTGAGCGTTGTTGCAGAAAAGTCAGTTTGTGCCTGGACTACATCATGTGCAACTCGAGACATCATCATCATCAGGTGGCTCTCTTGCGACCGCAGAATATAATGTTAGGAGAGTGACATAATACCGGTAATGCAATTTGCGGAAATACGGATAACTTGATGAGGCAATGCACCGCAGCGATTGAACGGGTGGAAATATTACTTGACGCAAATCTGGTGATGCCGGAGAGCAGATTTGCAGAGGAGAGCAGATTTGCAGAGAGTGAACTGTCCAATACCTGCTGGGAAGATACCTTGCCATCGTCCAGCTTGATTTGATGCATGGTGTGTTGACACTCTGCCATTGCCATTAAGCATGTTTTCTAGCAGCTTCTATATGTTGTGAGTTAAGAGTGCAACCGGCAACAGCAATCCCAGCCCAAAATGTGGAACAACGAAGGCACGCGGCCATGGTAATGGTGGTCCTCACCAGAGGCAAAGCTGCGGTTGAATGCGGAGTCGGCGATTGTCATATCGGTACTGCCGTGCTTGCCAATGGTTCCGCCTGTGCAATGCGCTCCGCAACCAAGCGCCGAGCAGGGGGGAGAGGCAAGCTCAGAAGTGACAACAAATAAGCTTCTCAGCGAAAATGACCTGCAAAAAAGACATCATGTAGTGTCACCAGGCGGATCCCGAACGCACAAAAACAATGGCAGGTATCACACATGCCACCAGTAATTACAAGCAGGTTGGGTGAAAAGCACTCACCGTCTGCCAGATTCAATCGTATGCCGAGAAATGGTGAGTTGACGATTGCCATGGCATGGCCAATGTCAGCACCAACCCATCGAGCCGCAAATGCCGTCACCAGACACCAAACGTCAGAACAAACACAGTGCACTGAAAGTCAGTGCCGGGTTCTTGTTGACAAGGCAGCAGCATCAGGCGGATGCCACCACACCAGTGCGCTGAAACAGTTGCAGCAGCTGCGCAAAACGCAATCATATGCATCAGCAAAGCCACATGTCATGTGCAACCAGCAAGGCCAAGTCACTTACCAGTTGCAGAGTTGTTTGTGAAAGTCGAGGTAGAAACTGACATGGCAATGCCATTGTCGTTCATCAGCGCCCCGCCTGTGCAATGCGCGCCGACGTCAATGGCAGGCGTAGAGGTATAATTTGTCAAGCAAAGCCCAACTCAGCCGGCACGCATGTCAACAAGACAAGAGCAGCAACAGCAGCACACCAGCATCAGACAGGGGCCACAACCAGAGCTCATGAATGCAGTCATCTGATGCGAAGCTATCACATGTAACATGTCAGCAGTTGCCACTCACCGACTGCCAAATGACGATGACAGTTGGTATGCAATTGTCGTGACGGAGTCATCGGCGTTGCCGATGGCCAACCAACATCCGATTCGAATCAGGCGTCGCAAACGAACAGCAAGGGAGCAGCACAGATAGAGGTCAAGTGGACGGCTACCATAAAGATGGTACAAGTCGCCATGATGTGGATGCAACATGTACTGGTTGTGGCGCAGCCTGCTGGAGCTGCATCACATTGTTGAGCAATGCATTCGCCACAACGTCGCAGGCTGTGCTGACAGCCCCAGGTATCTATAACGGTGCTTTGCACAGGTGGTTGGACCATCTACGATTCAGGTGACGCCAACATGCCAGTGGCATTCGTCAACTCAGTGTTTACTGGTAACCTTGTAGCATACGGTCAGCGCTGCAGTGCCTACTTACTTTGTCTGATGATTGTGGCAACTGTTAGCATACTGGTGGCTGCTGCTTGCTCGCTCCCTTGCGCTATAATCTCTTCCTGCCTCTGCGCTTCACCGTTTCGTGTCTGGGTGCGGTGCATGAGGCAATCTTGAATGGCCACTTGAATGGACGGCGGCTGCACCGTCAAGGCTGCCAACCTGGCATTAAACTTTGGTTTACCAATTAAATGTGGCAGAGGGTGAATGATGCCCAATGGGCATGCTGGTTGCACATGATTGTTGCACGAATTCGGGCAGGCTGGCTGCTGCTGCTGCTTTGCTAACTTAATTGAATGTGTCTGCTCTCTTGTTGAACAGCACGTGTGCTGACATTCTCTGCATTTAATACAACTTTTGTTAGTTGCGTTGTACAACCAAACCTCACTGACACAAAGCGCGTGCACCGCCACCATGCAACCTCAACATGCTATGGCAACCACCTTGCTACGCCTGCCACAACTTCAGTGGTCAATGGCCGAGTGCTGCTCTGCATCTAGGGGTGCCGATTTGCGCAAGCTCAATTGCTGCATTTACCCCTGTTTCATGAGCAGCACAAACCCTACCTCTCGTGCTGAGAGGGTCACCATTGGTGTCATGGAAGGTGTAGGCCATTCCGAAGCACCTTGGTGCAGGTGAAAGCCCTTGCAGTTGACTGTTGCATGTGCTGCAGGGTAATATTATCTGAGAGCATATCGATGATCGCCGTGCCACAGATGGACGATCAAGGGGACGATGCAGTCACAAGAAACGCGGGCAGTGCATGTGCCGCTCAGACTGATCATTGAAAACTTCAAACCCGAAGGCCAAAAATCAACAGCCTGAGCCATGTCAGAACCAACAGAACCCACTGTCGCCGCAAGCTGAGCTGTGCGCTGTCAACATCACCACAACAGAGTTGTTGTAAGCACATTCATGAGGTTCAAGGCGAACCTTTTAATATACTGACACAGAGGCAGCGCAAGTCATGCCTTTTCACTCACCTCCAGCTGAGTTATGATGGATGACGAGTTGGCATCCATTGCCGCAGCAGCCACCATCAGTGCAGGTGACCAACCGATGTTGCCACAGGCACCAGAATGGGCAGATACCAAGAGGCAAAAAAAGATGAGCACAGAAAGATAGTGGTGGACGCCAAGCAAATCTGAATGATACATGAAGCGTGTGCGCCATCACAACACAACCACAACCCGCTATGGCACCGTTCTGTCCCTACTCAAGCCGGCAGGACACCTGATTGGAATGATGCCTGGCTTAAGTCTATAAGTACAGTTGCCAAACCTATCTCAGCCCCCTTGTTGGTCAAGTGCATGTGTGTATAGCACATTGATTCGTCATGAAGTAGATATTATGGAAGGTTTGGGCCACACTGGCGCATGCAAAAGGCTTTAAAATTGGAATCTGCCTAAGCTGAGGTGCTCTAGAGCATCAAGCCACGCTTGGTTTGTACCCTAACTATTCTGTCCAACGCAAACTTCCCAATAAACTGGCGAGAAAATGCATAGCTGGAGTCGCACAATGATTGCTTCCACCTCGCCATTGCCTTGTCACTAACCGGCTGCCAAATCAGAATGGAAGACTAGCGAACATCCATAACAGCAGCAGCCGCCATGAGAGCAGTTGTCCCCCCCCGTGTGGCCACATGCAACATCAGCGGATTTCAACAAGCGAAGCAAGATGTGCACAGCAAGAGTCAGTGCCAGCCTGAGCACAATAGGGCAGCAGCAGCAGCAGCATGGGGATGCCACGGCAACCGTAGTGTGACAAAGCCTTGCCACATCTTCTACGCATGCCACCATCACGACATTGTGCAACTGAATCAATGACAGTGAGAATTAGAATTGCGCAACTATTGCAATAGTTAGTTGTTCGATATGCCTGCTGGAGCATTCGTTAGTTGTTCGTTATTTCATATATATTTGTTATTGTATCGTTATTGGTTGATATTGATGGTTTTCACTAGCAAATTTCACTTACCGCCACCCTAAATGGGTCAAGGGTGATAGAGCTCATGCTGGTGACGGTGGTGTGAGGGCGAAATACGAAATTGCTGCGGTGTGCAGATGCTGAGGCCACATCGCCTCGTTTCTTTCTGCCAGACTTCGGAATCCATGTAGTGTGGCTGCACTTATCTTGTCTTGTCAATGAGGTTCCACAACTTTTGAACTTGTCATTTTGGAGTGCTGAAAGCAAAAAGGCTACAAAGCCGGTGGTCGGAAGTCTAGAGATCGATGCCATGAAGGCTCACATGTGTGGTGCTGCCAAAACTAGCATGAAGCAAGCGCTCGGCAAGTGCCTTCGTGCGCGGCTATCGGCAATGCGTGCTTTTGGCGTGGCTGGCAAACACAAACCCGGGTTTGGTGATGGAGACGTGCTGCTGTGATGGTGCTGCTCTTGCTGGCACATGAGCGCAAATCATGCGTACAGGCTTCGCTGTTTACACCGCATAACAAGCTCGACAACAAGCTGCAGGGGGGCATTCTAAAGGAAGCGAAAACAACGAATCGCCTTCAGAGGCGTCGATAGTTATTAGTTGTATAACGAATACCAAATAAGTAACGAAGTTATGTAACTCTAGTGTGAATGCATCACTCAACCCGTGCCGCATTTATTGGTGTCAGTCAAAGCAGAATCCAACATGGTAGAGGTGGATGGCCACCCAATGTTACAACATGGGCGGCAGCCCAGAGCAGAGGATAAACAGTGCACAGAAAGAGTCAGCACCGCTTGTGATCACGAAGGAAGCACAAGAAGAGTCAGAACAAGTGCTTGTGATCCGTAGCAGCAGCAGCAGCAGCAGCAGCAGCAGCAGCGGCGGCGGCTGCCGTAGCAGCAGCGGCAGCAGCAGCAGCAGCAGCAGCAGCAGCAGCAGCAGCAGCAGCAGCAGCAGCAGCAGCAGCAGCAGCAGCAGCAGCAGCAGCAGCAGCAGCAGCAGCAGCAGCAGCATCATCATGCATGCTGGGATGTCAAAAAAAATTGAATCTCTGCTGCAGTTGCTGTGCAGTGCAAATGAATAGATCTACTAGCTGTGGTGGCACTTACGGCTGGCTTTGTTGTTGGCGAAAGACGAGTTGGCAACTGCCATGCTGGCACTTTCTTAAGTAAAGATGGCTCCGCCTGTGCAAGGTGCCAGTTAGACAGGTCCAGAGAGGCAGGATAAAAAAGGAATAGTCAATGCGCGCCTTAATCAACAAAGCAGCACTGGCGGTAGAAGGCTGACAGCAACAGTTTCGCACTTCCAATGTATAAACCCCAGTTCAATTACCGTAAAGTCTATAATTTAAAAGCCCATGGGGCGACTTTTATGAGAACGAAAAAAGGGGGGTGGGGCGTCATTAACATATGGGGAAAAAAAGGGTGGAGCGGATAAATAGTTGAGCCATTTCGGTTTATGTAACACCATCATGAAGTGACGGGCAACGATTGCCAGCCTTCCCCTCTTTTCAGCGCTTTTGAACCTCAAAAATGTAATGCCAGTTCAACTTGAGCTTGAAGTGGCAACTTTGTACACAAGCACGTGGCTGACCGATCAGGAGCTGGCGGTAGGCCGTCTAAAGCCAAGCAAGCTATAAGCGAAGCTTTGCGTGAGGTACAGGAAGGCAATGCAGCATGCTGGACTTCTTCCGCAATTGCCTAGCCGGGCCAACTTGGTCTCCGCAACAACCTCAGCCTCCCCCCCTGCAACGCAGCAGGTTGTCGTGCGGCTGAAGTCTGAAAGCGACAGCGAATATGCTTCTGTGTATTTGCTGCATTTTTGTGTGTTCGCTGCCTTCCTGACTGCTCTAACCATTGCTGGCAATAGCTGCTTCGCGTTGTTTTTTGTGCCTAATAGTGTTGTGATGTAGCATGAGTCACTGAGTGGATCATCGATGCAGCATGCGCATGCGCAGAGGGCACGTTATGCTGCTGTGCATATGCAAAAACAGAGGGGGGACGGCATATTGTCATGAGCAAATAAAAAGGGTGGTGCATCATTATAGGAGGACTCGGAAACTAAAAAAGTCGCCCAATGGGCTTAATTTTAGACTTTACGGTAGATCGCTGGCCGGCTTGTAAGCGACAGGACGGCACTTCAACTCCGATCGCTCTAGTAGGCCATGGTGCATGTGCTGTTGTCCAGCTGTAGCTGTCAGATTGCGCAAGTGACGTTGTCAATTACGATCCATTTACAGGAGCCCACACCCCGACCCTTGCATTGGTTCAATGGTTGAAATGATGAAAGGCTTGGGCCACATTGGTTCATCAAAAGCCCTTCACGTTGACATGCGCCTATGCCAATGACTTCTAGAGCAATCACGACACAATTGTCTTATGCGGCATCCTCGTTCATGATGTCCAACACAAATTTCCCAGTAAACTGACAAGAAATAGCAAGGTCTGCGTAGTACAATGATGGCTCACTGACAGGCTGCCAGCTCCCAGTTGCCTTGTCACTCACCGGCTGCAGAGTTTCAACAGACGACAAATCGGCATCCATCATGCCAGCAGCAGCCATCAGAGCAGTCGGCCATGCGATGTTGCCACATATACCATGGATGGATATCAAGAGGCGAAGTAAGATGAGCACAGAGTCAGCGTAGACGCACGTCAATGGAAAACCAGCAACAGTAGCAGCAGCAGCAGCAAGCAAGTGTAACATCACAAAACCTCGCAACAGCTTCCATACGCCACAATAATACCATTGTGCATCTGACTCAATAAACCAGTGAGGCTGCATCACTCATCCCCTGACGCATGGATTGGTGTCAGATGAAGCAAAGGCCCGTCAAGGCGGAGGCGCCGCCGGTGCAGGTTGCCAGCCAATGTGAATAATACCACATGGGCGGTAGTCCACAGGGGAAAATAAAAGAAGCACAGGAAGAGACTGCACAAGTGCTTATAATCAGAAAGCCAGCAGCACAAGCAGCAGCAGCGCCAGCACGCATGCTGGGGTGACAAGCCTGTGCTGCAGCTGCTGCATGTAGCGAACGTATACAATTAGATCTAGGAGCTGTCGTGGCACTTACAGTTCGCTTTGTTGTTGGCAAAAGATGAGTTGGCCACTGTCGTGTTGGCATCTCCTTGAGTGTAGATAGCTCCGCCTGTGCAATCTGCCAGTAAACCCGTTCAGAGAGGCAGGATAAATGAAGGAAGAGGCAAGTATCTGCAAGAACTTTTTGAAGGAGGGGGGGACCAACTTTTCATTGTGCTGCAAGACATTTACATTCGACAGCATACAGCCCATCGCCATGCCAGAGATGGACGATCAAGGGGACGATGCAGTCACAAACCTGCGGGCAGTGCATGTGCCACTCAGACTAATCCTGGCAAACCAGGCGAAATATAAACAGCCATGTCAGAGCCCAACGAAACTCACTGTCGGCACCAGCTGAGCTGTGCGCCGCCAACATTACCACGGCACAGTTGTTGTTAGCTCACTCATACGGTTCAGAGCGCGCCGTTTTAAAATAAACTGACACAGAGGAAGGGCAAGTCATGCATTGTCACTAACCTCCAGCTAAATTGTGATGCAAGACGCGTCGGCATCCATCGCCGCAGCAGTTGCCATCAGTGCAGTTGACACCAGCCGATGTTGCCACAGGCACCAACATGCCATTAGGCGGATATCAAGAGGCCAAAAAAATGAGCACAGAAAGTGTCAGTGCAGGCACACGTTGCAACACCAGCACAGCAGCAGCAGCAGCAGCAGCATGGAGATGCCATGGCAACAAAAAGTCAATACATCTTCCGTGCTCGCCGCAGCCATGATACTGTGCAGCTGACTTGCTGACACTGTCAGAAAAGGCTGCGTCACTCATCCCATGCCTCATTCATTTGTGTCGATCAAAGCAAAGGCCCATCATGGCAAAGGCACCGTCAGTGCAGACGGCTGCCCAACTTGAACAACACCACATGGGCGGTGGTCCAAAGAGATTTAAAGAAGCACAGGAAGAGTCAGCATTAATGCGCTCAATCATGGAAGCAGCAGCAGAAGCGGCAGCAGCATGCATGCTGGCGTGACAACCCTGTGCTTCAGTTGCTGCACATAGCAAACAAATATATCATTAGATCTATGAGCTGTTGTGGCACTCACTGTTCGCTTTGTTGTTGGTGAAAGACGAGTTGGCCACTGTCATGTTGACACTGTTTTGAGTGTAGATGGCTCCGCCTGTGCCATGCGCCAGTTAACACGTTCAGGGAGGCAGGATAAACCATTATGCAGGAACAAGTCAACACGTGCATAGCTCAAAAGTGAGTACCAGCAGTAGGAATTTGACACTAAAACCAAACCATGCTGACACACAGAAGCATGCACCGCCATGAGACATGATGTAACATTAAACATGCTGAACAAGCAGGGACGTGTCTGTAACAACTTGCTAAGTTGGTGGTGGACGACAAGAGAATACCACTGATACAACAAGCGTGTGCACCGCCACAACACGACCACAACATGCCTTTGCACCTATCTTACTCCGACTGCAATTGCTTTGATAAGTAGTCCACAGACGCAAGATAACAAAGGCAAGGTCGATGCTTGTGCCTCTTTAAGTGCGCACCAGCAGTAGAAGGGTCGCACCAGCAGTGGAAGGCTGACACCAGCATCACCTGCATGTCCGACCTTTACACGCTGAGTATCTGTTAGGTAGCTGGCTGGCCGGGCTTGATGAGTGACGAGATGGCACTCCGACTCCTGTTGCTTTAATAGCCCATGGCGCGTGTGCTACTCTGCAGCTGTTGGTGTCAAATTGCGCAACCTACAAAAGACTCTTACGCTCTTCTACAGGAGGTCAAAGGCCAATCCACCCCCAGAATTGAGCCATGACAAAATGGAATGTTTGTGCCATAGTGACGCATGCAAAAGACCTTAAGGTTGACCCTTGCCTACGCTGAACTGTATTAGACGTCACGACACGCTTGTTGTATACCTCAATCGTTCTGTCCAACGCAAACTCCTAATAAACTGACGAGCACAAGCATAGCCGGAATCGCACAACGATTGCTTCCACCTCGCCATTGCCTTTTCACTGACCGGCTGCCAAATCAGGATGGAACACGAGTGGACATCCATCACAGCAGCAGCCGCCACATGCAACATGGGCGAATACCAGCAGAGAAGCTAGATGAGAACAGCAAGAGTCAGCGCCAGCACGCGTCAGTAATAGGGCAGCAGCAGCAGCAGCAGCAGCAGCAGCAGCAGCAGCAGCAGCAGCAGCAGCAGCAGCAGCAGCAGCAGCTGCTGCTGCAGCTTTAAAAGCAGCAGCATCGGCCCCCCCGGGGATGCCATTGCAAGGAAGCCTCACCACATCTTCTATGCAATGCCATGCCACCATCACGATATTGTGCAACTGACTCTATGGCAGCGAGGTTGCATCAGTCGCATTTATTGGTGTCAGTCAAAGCAGGGTCCATCATGGCAGAGGTGGATGGCCATGGTGCACCCAATGATACAACATCATGGGCGGCAGCCCAGAACAGAGGATAAAACAAGCACAGAAAGAGTCAGCACAAGCGCTTGTGATCATGAAGGAAGCACAAGAAGAGCAACAGTGCTGTAATCGTAGCAGCAGCTGCAGAAGCAGCAGCAGCAGCAGCAGCAGCAGCAGCAGCTTCATACATGCTAGGGTGACAAACCTTTGCTATTGCTATGCGGTGCAAATGAATAGATCTACTAGCTGTTGTGGCACTTACAACTCGCTTTGTTGTTGGCGAAAGACGAGTTGGCAACTGCCATGTTGACACTTTCTTGAGTAAAGATGGCTCCGCCTGTGCAATGTGCCAGGTAGACAGGTCCAGAGAGGCAGGATAAAAAAAGGAATAGTCAACGCGCGCATTGATCAACAAAGGAGCACTGGCGGTAGAAGGCTGACAGCAACAGTTTCTTTCGCACTTCCAATGTATAAACCCCGGTCCTATTAGATCGCAGGCCGGCTTGAATAGCGACAGGACGGCACTTCAACTCCGATCGCTCTGGTAGGCCATGGTGCATGTGCTGTTGTCCAGCTGTAGCTGTCAGATTGCGCAAGTGACGTTGTCAATTACAATCCATTTACAGGAGCCCACACTCCGACCCTTGCATTGGTTCAATGGCTGAAATGATGATGAAAGGTTCGGGCAACATTAATTCAGCAAAAGCCCTTCACGTTGACATGCGCCTATGCCAATGACTTCTAGGGCAATCACGACACAATTGTCTTATGCGGCATCCTCGTTCATGATGTCCAACACAAATTTCCCAGTAAACTGACAAGAAATAGCAAGGTCTGCGTAGTACAATGATGGCTCACTGACAGGCTGCCAGCTCCCAGTTGCCTTGTCACTCACCGGCTGCAGAGTTTCAACAGACGACAAATCGGCATCCATCATGCCAGCAGCAGCCATAGAGCAGTCGGCCATGCGATGTTGCCACATATACCATGGATGGATATCAAGAGGCGAAGTAAGATGAGCACAGAGTCAGCGTAGACGCACGTCAATGGAAAACCAGCAACAGTAGCAGCAGCAGCAGCAAGCAAGTGTACCATCAAAAAACCTCGCAACAGCTTCCATACGCCACAATAATGCCATTGTGCATCTGACTCAATAAACCAGTGAGGCTGCATCACTCATCCCCTGACGCATGGATTGGTGTCAGACGAAGCAAAGGCCCGTCAAGGCGGAGGCGCCGCCGGTGCAGGTTGCCGGCCAATGTGAATAATACCACATGGGCGGTAGTCCACAGGGGAAAATAAAAGAAGCACAGGAAGAGACTGCACAAGTGCTTATAATCAGAAAGCCAGCAGCACAAGCAGCAGCAGCGCCAGCACGCATGCTGGGGTGACAAGCCTGTGCGGCAGCTACTGCACGTAGCGAACGTATACGATTAGATCTAGGAGCTGTCGTGGCACTTACCATTTGCTTTGTTGTTGGTGAAAGATGAGTCGGCGACAATCATGTTGGCATCTCCTTGAGTGTAGATGGCTCCGCCTGTGCAGCGTGCCAGTGAACACGTTCAGAGAGGCAGGATAAATTAAGGACGAGGACCTGGTATGTATCTGCAAGAACTTCTTGAAGGAGGGGGGGATCAACTTTTCATTGTGCTGCAAGACATTTACATTTGACAGCATATAGCTCATCGCCATCCCAGAGATGGACGATCAAGGGGACGATGCAGTCACAAACCTGCGGGCAGTGCATGTGCCACTCAGACTGATCCTTGCAAACCAGGCGAACGAAACTCACTGTCGGCACCAGCTGAGCTGTGCGCTTCCAACATCATCACGGCACAGTTGTTGCAAGCACACTCATACGGTTCAGAGCGCGCCGTTTTAAAATAAACTGACACAGAGGAAGGGCAAGTCATGCATTGTCACCAACCTCCAGCTAAGTTTTGATGCAAGACGAGTCGGCATCCATCGCCGCAGCAGTTGCCATCAGTGCAGTTGACCAACCGATGTTGCCACATGCACCATGAGCGGATTTTACAAGGGAAAATGCGATGTGCACAAGAAGAGTCAGCACAGGCGCACGTCAACACTACGGCAGCAGCAGCAGCAGCAGCAGCAGCAGCAGCAGCATGCAGATGCCATGGCAACAAAGCCTCGCCACAGCTTCTATGCAAGTCGCAATCATGGCAGTTTGCTACTAACTCAATGACTCAGTCAGGCTGCATCATTTGTCCCCTGCTGCATTGATTGGTGCCAGCTGAAGCAGGGGCCATCATGGCAGAGGCGCCACCAGTGCATATGGCCACCCAATTATTTATCATCGGCGGCAACCCAAAAGGGTCCATAAAGAAGCACAGAAGAGTCAGTACAAGCGTTTTAAAAAATAAATGCAGCAACAGAAGCAGTAGCGGCATCAGCAGAATGCACGCATCAGCAGTACGCATGCCAGGGCCAATTGGGGAAGCGGTTGCTGCGATTAAACAGGCGAGGCGCCAATAACAAGAACTGGGAGCTTTGGTGGCACTTACAGTCCACGTAATTGTTGGCGAAAGACGAGTTGGCAACTGTCATGTTGACACCGCCTTGAGTGTAGATGGCTCCACCTGTGCAATTGGCCAGAAAACATGTCCAGAGAGGTAGAATGTTTTGTAAGACAGGTCACCACGTGCATTCCTCAACAAGTGAGCACCAGCAGTAGAACGCCAACACCACCACAACAGATCACGCTGACACAATAAGCGTGCACCACCATGACACAAGCTCTTGCATGGAACTTGTTGTGTGAGCGAGCTTTCCACGTAGTTGTTTTGTGCTTCACTCACTCTGTCCTAAGCGAATTGGTATCAGCGCAGGCACACGTCGACAGAAGAGCAGCTGCAGCAACATGTAGACGCCACGGCAGCAAAGCGCTGACACAGAAACCATGCACGCCGTCATCATGATCTCATGCAACCAACAGTTGCTCAATGAGCCAGTGAGGCTTCATATGCCATCACTCACCACCTGTCGCATGGGTCGGTGTCAGCCAAAGCAAGGGTCCGCCATGGCCATACCGGTGCAATGCAAATCACCGTGAATGATGCCATATGATGGCAGCACCAAAAGGAAAAATCAGAAGCACCGCCAGAGTCAGCACAAACGCTTGCAAAGATCAACAAATTGTGCTGTCACAAAAAGTGTGCACCACCATGACACATGCTCACATGGAACTTGTGGTATGAGCAAGGCTTATTCACTAATCACCTGCCAAGTTGGTGGTTAAGACAATAGCCAAGTCTCCCTGACACGCCAAGCGCATGCACCGCTAAAGCACAACTGCAACACGCTATGGCACCTATCTTACTGCACCATACGTAGCTCTAACCCATAGTGCGTGTGATACTCTGCGTCTGTGGGTGTCCACTTGAAATCGCATAAGCTTGTAGTGGCAGTTTCACCCCTGCTTTGAACAAACTCTAACCCTTGTGTTGAGTAAAGAGGGTAATATCTGGAAGGTGTACGTCAACTCTGAAGCATATTGACGCATACGAAGCCCTTGCAGTTTACATTTTCATGTGCTGCAGGCTGCCGGACCCACGCAATCACAAACTTGTGGGTGGTGTATGTGTCGCTAGGATAAATCATTGAGAAGCAGGACGCAAACATGAACATCCATGTGCAACAGAACTCAACCAAAGCATAAGCTGAGCTGTGTGCTGCCAACATAATTTGAAACCTGTTGCTTTCGTCCCTCTTTGATAAGATGCGAACAATTAAATAATTTAAAAGTGACACAGAGGAAGCATAAGCCAAGCTGTGTCACTGACCATCTGCCGAATTAATGATGGAACCCGAGTCAGCATCCATTACCACAGCAGCCGCCACAACCGCAGTTGGCCACCCGATGTTGCCACATGCACCATAGGCGGAAATCAAGGAGCCGAAGACACAGAAAAAATCAGCGCATGCGCACATCAAGAAATAATGCAGCAGCAAAAGCAGCAGCAGCATGAGCAGCAGCAGCAGCAGCAGCATGAAGATGCCACATCACAAATGCCTCGCCACAGCGTCTATGAACGCCACCATCATGACATTGTGCAACCAAATCGATGACTCAGTGAGGCTGCAAAGCTCATTTCTTGCCGCATTCATTGGTGTCAGTCACAGCAGCGTCCATTATGGCAGCGGCAGATGGCCGCTCAATGATTCACATGGGCAGCAGCCCAGATTGGAGGATGAAATCAGCACAGAAAGAGTCAGCAGAAGCGCTTTCAATCGTAAAAGCAGAAGCAGCAGGAGCAGCAGCACGCATGCTGAGGTGACAAAGCTTTGCTGCACTTACTGCGCGATGCAATCAGATAGATCTAGTAGATATGCTGGCACTAACCGAACGCTGTGTTGCCGGCAAAAGCTGAGTCGGCAACTGTCATGTTGGCACCTTCTTGAGTGTGGATGGCTCCGCCTGTGCAATGGACCAATTGACACATTCAGAGAGGCAGGATGAAAGGAACAGGTCACCGCGCGCTTTCCTCAACAGAAGCGCACCAGCAGCAGACGGCTGAGATTAACATCTTGCAGACAAAATAAGCATGCACCACCATGACACATGTCATAAATTACTCATAATGTAAACCTCGTCGAATGAGCAAGGCGCAGTCACTTACCAGCCGAAGTAGTGGCGGACAACAACCATAAGACATTGACACAAAGAAACAGGTGCATCCCCACAGTAAGACCACAACATTATATGTAATTGCGACTACGCTCGCTCGAATTGCCCATGGCGCGTGTGCTGCTCTGCATCTGGGGCGCTGAATGTTCTATGTACATAGCAAAGAAAAATAATGTGTTTGCCCCTCTTTATGTGCAGTACAAGACCTACCCGTTGTGGTGGAAGGGTGGTATCATGGAAGGAGTAGGCCAATTCTGAAACCATTGGTGCATGTGAAAGCCCTTGCAGTTGACTTTTGCTTATGCTGCAAGAAATCTACATTTGACAGCGTATAGCTCATCGCCATGCCAGAGATGGACGATCAAGGGGACGATGCAGTCACAAACTTGCGGGCAGTGCATGTGCCGCTCAGACTGATCCTTGCAAACCAGGCGAAACATAAACAGCCATGTCAGAGCCCAACGAAACTCACTGTCGGCACCAGCTGAGGCGTGCGCTGCCAACATCACCACGGCACAGTTGTTGTTAGCACACTCATACGGTTCAGAGCGCACCGTTTCAAAAATAAACTGACACAGAGGAAGGGCAAGTCATGCGTTGTCACTAACCTCCAGCTAAATTGTGATGCAAGACGAGTCGGCATCCATCGCCGCAGCAGTTGCCATCAGTGCAGTTGGCCACCCGATGTTGCCACATGCACCATGAGCGGATTTTACAAGGGAAGAGGTGATGTGCACAAGAAGAGTCAGCGCAGGCGCCTGTCAACACTACGGCAGCAGCAGCAGCAGCAGCAGCAGCAGCAGCAGCATGCAGATGCCATAATGGCAAAAAAGCCTCACCACAGCTTCTATACAAGTCGCAATCATGGCAGTTTGCTACTAACTTATTGACTCAGTCAGGCTGCATCATTCGTCCCCTGCTGCGTTGATTGGTGCCAGCTGAATCGGGGGCCATCATGGCAGGCCGCCTGACAGGCACCACCAGTGCATATGGCCACCCAATGATGAATCATCGGCGGCAACCCAAAACGGTGCATGAAAGAAGCACAGTCAGTACAAGCGCTTGTAACAATAAATGCAGTAGCGGCATCAGCAGAATGCACGCATCAGCAGTACGCATGCCAGGGCCAATTGGGGAAGCTGTTGCTGCAGTTAAACAGGTGGAGCGCCAATACGTAGAACTAGGAGTTTTGGTGGCACTTACAGTATGCACTGTTGTCGGCAAAAGACGAGTTGGCGACTGTCATGTTCGCACCGCCTCGATCGTAGATGGCTCCACCTGTGCAATTGGCCAGGAAACACGTCCAGAGGGGTAGAATATACTGTAGGACAGGTCGCCACGTGCAGGCCTCATCAAGTGAGCACCAGCAATAGAGAGCTGACACCAACACACCAGATCCCGCTGACACAATAAGCGTGCACCACCATGACACAAGCTGTTGGTTGTATGGAACTTGTCGTGTGACCATGCTTGTCACCAATCATCGCTTATTGAAAGTGGAAGAATACAACAGATCTCACTGACACAAGAAGTGCGACCACCGCAAACGACCACAACATGTCATGGCACCTGTCGCAAGAGGAATATTAGTTGGATTTTAGCGCAACCCACATTCTGAGGTATGCAACCCGGTATTATGCCTGTTGCTCAAGAGGCCTGTCATCCTCAACAGGGAAGACCTGGCAGGGTCAACCAGTTCAAGTGGCCTAGTGACTTCAGGTTGAGGAATTTGAACCAGTGGCATCAGCAGTTATGCGTAATTGAACTTCAATTTTGTGGCCATCCAAAATTGCAGTTGGATTATGTCACCTTCCCACAATTGTGTCAAAACCGTTCTGGACAGATCTGATCAAGTTGATATTACATCTATAACTGGGCGGAGGCTGTTCTTGAAGCTTACTTGCAGTTATGTCCCTCTTTTCAGCACAAACCTAACCCTTGTGTTGGGAGGGTGCTATTGTGGAAGGTGCGGGCCAGGTCTGACACACATCAGTGCATGTGTAAGCCCTTGTAGTTGACTTTTGATTATGCTGCAGGACTTTTACATCTGAGAGGATACGATTCGCAACCGTGCCAGAAATCATCCATCAACGGTCCCGGGGCCCGGACCCATGCAGACACAAGACTTGCGGGAAGTGCATGTGTCGCTGGGAATGATCACTAAGAACCAGGAGACAAAACATCATCAGCCATGCCAGTGCCCAACAGGACTCGATGTCAACATGAGCTGAGCTGTGCGCTGTCAACATTATCACGCCACGGTTATTTTGACCCTCATTCACAGACTGTCCAGCGCAAACTGTTGTCAGCACAGGCGCACGTTGAGCAAAAGTACCCTCAGTAGCAGCAGCAGCAGCGTGCAGACACCATGGCAACAATTTGAAAGTACCGCCACAGCTTCCATGCGCAATATTGCTGTGACATCAGGCAAGCAACTGTTACTCAGTGGCCCAATGAGGCTGCATCACATCACTCACCTGCTGCCGCATGGATTGCTGTCAGCCGAAGCAAAGGGCCGTCATGGCACAAATTGAATGCAGATGGCCACCCAATGACACAATGTAGGCAGCAACACAAAAAGGAATAAAAAACAAGCCCAGGAGAGTCAGAATAATTACTGAGAAAAAAACAAAATCTTGCTGACACAAAATGCGTGCCACGCCATGACATATGCTTTGACGTGGAACCTGCTGTGTGAGCAAGGCTTTGTAACTACGCATCTTCCAAGTGCAAGATGGACAACACTCAAATCTCACAGACTCGAAGAGCTCGTGAACCAGCACGACATGACCACAATCTGCTATGGCACTTATCTTGGTACAAACTACATGGCTCCAACAGCCCATGTCGCATGTGGTGCTCTGCGTCTGTGGATGTTAAATTGCTTAAGGTCAAGTTGACAGTTTTTTTCCTTTTGTCCATGAGCAAAACCTTTAAGTTAGCCCTTGTACCACGGGGGTTGTCAAGGGAGTTGTAAGCCAATCCTGTTGCAAGTCCATCCTGAATCGCAATGGTGTGTGTGGAGCCCTTGCAGTTGACTTTTGCTGATGCTGTATCTGAGAGCATCATGGACTAGTAGCTCACAACACGCCAGAGGTGGACTATTACGGGAAGAGCGACATCTGACTCAGTGCGCAACAAAACTCAACTGCAGCGTGAGCTGAGCTGTGCATTCAATTTGTTGGTATCATCTTGACGCGGTGGCTTTCTCCCCAACCCATGCTGTCTAATGGGTACTTGTTAACATACTGACATACAGGAAGTATAAGTCATGCCTTGTCACTTACCTCCTGCCGAGTTATGATAGACACCGAGTCAGCATCCGCCACCGCATCAGTCGCCGTCAGTGCAGTTGGCCGCCAGATGTTGCCACATGCACCACGAGCGGATGTCAAGAGGGGGGAAAAAATGAGCACAGAAATAGTCAGTGCAGGCACAAGCCAACTAGAGCGTAGCAGCAACAGCAGCTGCAGCTGCACACAATCGCCATAGCAACAAAACCCTGCCATAGCTTTCATGAGTGCTTCGAATCATGACATTGTGCCACTAAAAAATTCTCAATGAAGCAGTGAGGTCACATCAATCACCCCCTGCCAAGATATTAAGTCAGTCAAAGCGAGGTCTGTTATGGCAAAGTGAAGATGGCTGCTCAATGTTAACGAGCACACGGCAGCCAAAGGAGAAATGAATAAAGAACAGGAAAAGGTAGCGTAAGCACTCGTGACCATGACCAAATCTTAGCGACACAACAAGGGTGCACCACCATGACACGGTATGTTGTAACATTGAATGATTGAACTATGAGGAAGGCCTTGCCATCTGCAGAGGCAGTGGTGGCCGGCAAGCAAATCTCACTGATCATCTGATACAGAAAGCGCGTGCACCGCCACAACATGACCTCAACTGAACCTGCTATGGCACCGTCTTGTCCCTACTGAAATAGTCGTCTCATTGAAGCAGCCTCCAAGTCAGTTCAAGCCTGGGTATACAAAGGCTTATTTGATTCACACGTCCGATGTATATAAATGCCACATACTATTAGGCAGCCAAACGGCTTAAATAGTGACAAGACACTACCATGTCTCCACTCGCTCTAGTAGCCAGTGAGTCCTGCATAGTGCTCTGCATGTGTGGGTGTCAAAGTGCGCAGACTAGATACGGCAGCATTGCCCCTTTTTTCATGAGCTTCAATCCTAACCTTTTCAAACTCAAAAGTCAACAGGGCGATGTCGTGGAAGGTGTGGGCCACGTGATGTCGTGCAAGGTGTGAGCCACAGTTGGTGCATGGTAAAGCCCCTGGAGTTGACCTTCGCTGTATACTATGCTGAATCATTGGGGCCTTAGAGCATCAAGGCACCATTATTACAATATGCCACATTCATCTGTTCGACGCAAACTTTATGATAAACTGACATGCAGAGAGTATAAGTCATGCCCTGCCACTGACCTCCTGCCGAGATATGACGGAAGACGAGTCGCAATCCATCACCGCGTCAGTCGCCGTCAGTGCATTTGGCCAACCGATGTTGCCACGTGCACAACAGGCAGATACAAGATGGCGAATGACGATGAGCACAGAAAGTCTTTGAGTCAGCGCAGGCACAGTGTCACATCAGCAATAAGGCAGCAGCAGCATCATGTCACGGCAACAAAGCGTCACTACATCTTCCATGCGCACTGCCATTATGGCGTTCTGCAAACAACTTGATGATTCATCCAATCTGCATCACTCATCCCTATGGCTTGCCGTATTGATTGGTGTCAGTCAAAGCAGGGTCTATCATGGCAGCGGCAGATGGCCGCCCAATTATACCACATGGGCAGCAGCCCAACGGGAAGCTCAGGAAAATGCAGACGAATCAGCGTAAGCACTTGTAAGTAACACATTGCTGCACCACCACCTAGTTGTATCATGCAGTGCACCACCATGCCTTCTTGTATGAGCAACTTGAAGGCCTTGCTCATACAACTTGACAGCCTTGTCAGTTGCCATCTGCCAAGGCAGTGGTGGCCGACAAGCAAATCTCACTGATACAAAAAGCGTGTGCACCGCCACAACACGACCACAACCTGCTATGGCACCATCTTGTCCCTATCAAACAACGTAGGCGGGACCGCTGATTAGAATGATTCTTGGCCCAAAACCATTCAAGCCTGGATTATACGTTTGCTGATTCAGAACCTAATTCAGCCGCACCCCTTTTCTGTCAATCACATTCGTCTATCATGCATGTGCTGTTGCAAAGTGCTGAACTGGAAGTTGCTGTTGCTGCAATGCACAAGCACAAGCTATGCATTATCACCCACCTTCTGCCGAATCATGGAGGAAGACGAGTCGGCATCCGTCACCGCAGCAGTCGCCATCGGTGCATGTGGCCCCCCGATGATGCCACGTGTGCACCATGAGCATATGTCAAGAGGGGAAAAGTGATGAGTACAGAAAGAGTCAGCGCAGGCACACGCCAATAAGAGCGCAGCAGCAACAGCAGCAGCAGCAGCTGAACGCACATACCACAGCAATCAAGCCCTGCCACAGTTTTCATGAGTTCGAAGCAAAGGTTCAGCATAGCCTAGTGCAGACGGCCACCCAATGACGCCACATGGGCAGCAGCCCACTGGCAGGAGCGAGATAAAAGAGCATGCATTAGTACAAGAACTTGCCAACAATACAGATTCTTGTCGACAGAGAAAGTGTGCGCCGCCATGACCTATGAAGCAACATTGAACTTTTTGAATGAGGAAGGCCTTGTAGCTCACCATTTGACCAAGGTAGCAGTGGACGATAAGCAAATGTCACAGATATCAAAATGTGTGCACCGCCACGACACGACCATATGCTGCCATGGCACCGTCTTGTCCCTACTTATTCGACACCGGCTAGACACCTGATTGGAATGATACTTGGCCCAAAACTCTGCAAGCCTAGTAGCACGTAGGTAGTACATTTGTCAACCCTATGTCGGCCGCACCCTTGGGCTTCTTCTGTCAAGCGCGCTTGAGTACCATGCATGTGGTTTTGAGAATCCGTGAATTGGAAGTTGCTGTCTGCTGCTATCATAATGTGCGGATGGCAGCGGATAACCTCTCCAAGACATCGTGATGTAGCACTTCAATATTTGCAGCCTTGTCTGAGCCTGTTTCGGCTTTAGCTTCATGCTGGTGGCGGCGGGCAGTTGCTATGTGTGAACAAATTGAATGAAGTTAACCTCAGCAAGTTGCACTTCAGCGCAATGGCGCTTCCCAGAAACAAGAAAGTGCGTGGGCCTGCTGACGCTGACGCTGACAGAGTGTGATGTGTACAATCCTGTCACAGTGGTCCTATGGAGGTGTGTTTGATTGAAACCTGGGTATACAAGGGCTCATTTCATTAACACATGCATTGCATACAAATGTCGAGTTCCATTAAGCCGGCAGGAATGGTTACTCTCGTGTTTATCATTATGAACACTCAGTCAGTCTGGACGGCTTTTGTGTTGGTGTCAACGGCAACCCTATGTAGTTGACGAGACAGTACTACAGTAATGTTACTCTCGTGTTCATCATTATGGACACTCAGTCAGTCTGGACGGCTTTTGTGTTGGTGTCAACGGCAACCCTATGTAGCTGACGAGACAGTACTACAGTAATGGTTACTCTCGTGTTCATCATTATGGACACTCAGTCAGTCTGGACGGCTTTTGTGTTGGTGTCAATAGCAACACTATGTGGTACAAAAAATATCTTTCCAATTGCTTGACCACAAAGACGTCCACCCCCTTCTAGTTCCCTCACCAAAATGTCTACCCCCTTTACTAGTACTACTGTAACATGTGCCAAGTGTTGTTGCCAATTAGAATGAACACGTATGCTGTCCAACCAAGCTGTTATGGAACAGGTGTGTGTTGTGCCGAGCAGCACATGGCATCACACAGCATTGCAAAAGCGCAGGCACTTCATTCGCATCAGTAAGCATGCAGACGTGGAACACGCGCATGCAGTCCAGTCTCCCGGCTCAAGGACGCCAATGACGAATGTCGCTTTCAGCAAGGTCAATCACAGCTGCTGCAAGAGCTGCTGCTGCAGCTGCTTGCGGTGCTGGATTTAGAAGTGCAGAGACTGATGCTATACTGTGCTGCTGCTTGCCTGGCTCCCATCGCTCTAGTAGCTGATGACGCGTGTGGTGCTCTGCATCTGTGGGTGTCGAATTCTGTAGGCTCAAATCGGCAGTTTTGTCACTTGTGTCATGAGGCCAATTTGAAACCCTAATCCGTGTGTTGAGTCAATAGTATGTAGGGGATATCTTGAAAGGTGCAGGCCACATTGGAGCATGCAAAAGCCCCTGGAGTCGCACTTCACATATCATAAATGACTTTGAGCGCATCATGACGCGATTGCCTCATGCCTCAATCATTCCGTTTAACCCGAACTCCCCAACGAGCTGACGAAGAAAAGCATCAGATTTGCCTCGACAACCATCACTAACCAAGTGCCACTTTATGATGGAAGACGAGTCGGCATCCATCACAGCAGCAGTTCCCATCAGTGCAGTTGGCCACCCGATGTTTCCACATGCACAATTAGCAGATATCAAATGGCGGAGGAAGATGAGCACAGGAAGAGTTAGTGCAGGCGCACATTGCAACAATAGGGCAGCAGCAGCAGCAGCAGCAGCATGGGGATGCCAGGGCAACATGCCTCGCCACAGCTCTCATGCACGCCCCCATCATAATAGTGTGCAACTACCGTATTATCTATAATTAAGCCCATGGGGCGAGTTTTTTATGAGAGCGAAAAAAGGGGGGTGGGGCGCCATGAATATTTGGAGGAAAAAATGGGTGGGGTGCATTAATGTTTGAGTCAATTTAGCTCATCTAACACCATCATGAGGTGCCAGCATGCTTCTACGCCGGTCCCGAAACCAGTTCAACTTTCGAAAAGCCAGCTGCTGCCTTTCGGAGCCTTTTTGTGGGTTTGGCTACATTGGTGGCTGCCTTTTTGTCTGCTCTGCGCGTTGCTGACAGCGCATGCAGGCGCACACATAATGTGGTGATGTAGCATGAGTCACTGAGTGTGCATAGTACACGTACGCAGAGGGTACATGCTGCGCATGCACGTGAGAATAAAGGGGGGGGGGCACATTTATATGAGCGAAAATTAAGGGTGGGGCGTCATTTTATGAGGGCTCGGAAACTCGTAAAAAACTCGCCCCATGGGCTTAATAATAGATAATATGGTACCTCAATAACTCATCCAGACTGCATCGCTCATCCTCTGCCGCGCTGTTCGGAGTCAATCAGAGCGAGGTATGCCATGGCAGAGTGCAGATGGCCGCCCAATGAACCCACACAGGCGGCAGGTCAAAAGTGAGGATGAATGAAGCACAGAGAGAATCGGCACAAGCGCTTCTCATAATGAAAGCAGCAGCAGAAGCAGTAGCAGCAGCAGCAGCATCGCAGTACCCATGCCAGTATTAGACATGATGAAAAGCTGATGCTGCAGTTACCAGGCAGGGCATCAATGGATTGGTGGTACTTACCGTTGGCGGTGTTGTTGGCAAAAGACGAGTTGGCAACTGTCATGTTGGCACCTCCTTGAATGTAGATGGCTCCGCCTGTGCCATGGGCCAGTGAACACGTTCAGAGAGGCAGCAAGAAATTTTATGAAGGAACAGGTCAAGGTGTGAATTACTCAACAAGTGAGCACCAGCATTAGGACGCTGACATCAATACCAAATCTTGCTGATACAAAAGCATGCACCATTATGAGACATGATGTAACATTATTTTTGCTGAATGAGCAAGGACATGTCTCTAACAATTTGCCAAGTGGGTGGACGATAAGCAAATCTCACTGATACAACAAGCCCGTGCACTGCCACAACACGACCACAACATGCCATTGCACTCATTTTACTGCAACTGCGATCGCAATGGTGGCCTATAATGCATGTGGTACCACGTGTCCTTTGTCTGTGGATGTCGAATTGCGCAAGCTCAGTTTGGCAGTTGTTGTGCTTTGGTTAAGAACCCTAAACCCTGACCCTTGTGTTGAGACAAGACAATGATATTTTTTTAAATTTTAGACCTGTTCTGCACAGCCAGTTTGCGTCGTGAATCCAGGCGTGAATTGTGAACCGCATTCTGTACAGCACGCTCTGTTTTTATTTGGTCACCGCAACGTCACTCTCAGCGTTAAAGACCAGCGCAGGTACAGCCCTGCAGCATACCGCTCGTGGCGAAGGCAGCGGCAGCTCCAAGCCTACTAGTCATGGCGCTGCACAGCCACTTTCGCCATGTCTCCAAGTGCTCAGTGATGCCTAGCATGCCACCTCATCACAAGTGCAGTGCGGTCTAATTAGCTGGTTGATGATTCATTAATTTAAAATTTTACTTCACGGCCCTCCAAAGGGCTCAATGAATCCATCTGCAATATGCCTCTGTCTGTCATATGTTCTCACCCATATTCACGCAAAAAGCGCCTGCACAGAGTGGCCCTTAGGCCAGTGCTGAATCACATCTGTGCATGTCAAAGCCCTTGCAGTTGACCTTTGCCTGTGCTGCAGATGGTTTACATCTGAGAGCGTACAATTCACCACTGTGCCAGAAATTAAGATCAAGGGGACCATGCAGACTCTCGGAGCAGACACAAAACGCGCCAGGTAGTGCACGTGTCGTTAATAGGGTTGCCGAAACCGTAAATCGTATATTTACGGTACGGAAATATACGGCTTATGATACGCCGTATGTTTCAAATGGCATCATATACTCCGTAATATACGGTAGAATTATACAGTCGAACTTCTCGTACCCATTTTGTTCGGTATGATTTTTTTATGGTGACCTGGATGACGCAAAACGAACAGGTGTGTACTGGCGGCAGTGTAGTGTTGGTGATGGCGATGGCGCCAGCGCGCGTATATCATCTCAGCCTGGCACAGTCAGCAAGCCGCAAGTGCTAGCAGACCTACACGCCAACAAGTCGAAGTTCAAGGACGAAGTTCAAGTTCTTCTCTGTAGGACAAGCTGGGAGGTGTACATACGGTGCAAGTTCTGCGGCAAGTACTTGTCTGCCAGCAAACCTGCGCGCACTAACACTGAGCACATTCACAGCAGTGAAGACCAGCTGCAGGCGCACACACGAGGCAGCAGCAACGCACAATGCAAGCGCGTGACTTGGGCCCTTCCAAAAGCAAAAGCGCGGCCGGCTGCGGCGGCGGCGGCGGCGGCGCTTCTTCTTGGCTAGGTTCTTTACGTGCTCTGCACCAGACCCACACTTCATGCAATCGTTTTCTACCCTGGTAGTGCACACTTTAAAGCGCTGTACAGTGCCCACCAAGCATGGTTGGGTAGGCATGATTTGATTGCACTGATGGCATCTTCACCATTTTACTTTATTATCATAATATGGTAAGCTGTACCCGTCCTCATTGTCGACATTGAACGCAGTGATCTTTGGTAACATAATTGATGCTTGCTGGTCATTAATTCACTCACGTTGCTGTGAGAATTGTGCAGCAAGTTGATGTTGGCATACTAGTAATACTCAGCATCTCGCGTGTAGTCATTTGTGCCTGTGTTACCATATGCAAGGTGGACCCTGTGGCGTACGCGCATAATAATAATTGCATAATTACGATAATTACGGCACATACGGTTTACGGTTGGGAGTACGGTTTTACGGTTACGGTCACTTCGGTAACTATAGTATACGGTTGTACGGTCACAGGTACGGCATACGATTACGATTACGGTACGGTACGTTTACGGCCTACGAGGTATACTTTCACAAACCTACGGTTTTGGCAACCCTAGTCGCCAAGAGTGATAATTGAGGACCATGGTGCAAAGATGAACAGCCCCATCAGTGCCCAACATGACCCAACCCCAACATGTGCTGAGCGCTGTCAACATCGTCATATTAACATCATGGTCAAGTTGTTCTTTGATTCATCATTTGAATTCTGGTTTTTAAAAAATTGCAACAAAATGGAGTCTGAAGTAAGAGTCATGCATTGTCACTAACCGTCTGCCAACTCATGATGGAAGACGAGTCGGCATCGGCCACCGCAGCAGTCGCCATCAGTGCATGTGGCCACCCGATGATGCCAAGTGCACCATGAGCATATGTCAAGAGGGAAAAAATGATGAGTACAGAAAGAGTCAGTGCAGGCATACGCCAACTAGAGCGCAGCAGCAACAGCCGCTGCAGCTGCACACAATTGCCATAGCAACAAAGCCCTGCCATAGCTTCATGAGTGCTTCGATCATGACATTGTGCCACAAAGTAACTCAATGCATCAGTGAGGTCACATCAATCACCCCCTGCCAAGATATTAAGTCAGTCAAAGCGAGGTCTGTTATGGCAAAGTGAAGATGGCTGCTCATTGATGCCGCAAAGGCGGCAGCCAAAAGGGACGATGAAGCAAGAACAAGAAAGTCAGCATGAGTGCCTGTGACCATTACCAAATCTTAGTGACACAACAAGAGTGCAACACCATGACATAATCATGTAATATCGAAAGATTGCACATGATAACCTGTGTGTGATGTGTGCTATGCACATGTCGCAATGATGTGTTCAAACGCAAAATTGCAACTCTGCCAATTTGAAGCTTTTTGCCGCCAAAATCTGGAACGGTTCTGCAACTTTTGCCAATTCTTTCCAAGGTATGTATGTGGCAAACATACAAGGATGTCAGTTGAAAGCTGACACCCTCACCTTTTAAATCGGCAAATTTCATGTCCGTGGCTATTCATACACACAAGTTTCATTTGAGGTCACAATTGGCAGACAAGGGGATACTTATAGGACAGAGGAAGTAGTAATTTGAGTGGCACTTACAGTATGCGCCGTTGTAGGCAAATAACGATTGGGCAACTGTCATGTTGGCACCTCCTCGATTGCAGATGGCTCCACCTGTGCAATCGGCCAGACAACATGTCCAGAGAGGTAGAATATATTGTAGGACAGGTCGCCACATGCAGGCCTCATCAAGTGAGCACCAGCAATAGAGAGCTGACACCAACACACCAGATCACGCTGACACAATAAGCGTGCACCACCATGACACAAGCTGTTTGTTGTATGGAACTTGTCGTGTGACCATGCTTGTCACCAATCATCGCTCATTAAAAGTGGAAGAATACAACAGATCTCACTGACACAAGAAGTGCGACCACCGCAAACGACCACAACATGTCATGGCACCTGTCGCAAGAGGAATATTAGTTGAATTTTAGCGCAACCCACATTCTGAGGTATGCAACCCGGTGTTATGCCTGTTGCTCAAGAGGCCTGTCATCCTCAACAGGGAAGACCTGGCAGGGTCAACCAGTTCAAGTGGCCTAGTGACTTCAGGTTGAGGAATTTGAACCAGTGGCATCAGCAGTTATGCGTAATTGAACTTCAACTTTTGTTCGAAATTGCAGTTGGATTATGTCACCTTCCCACAATTGTGTCAAAACTGTTCTGGACAGATCTGATCAAGTTGATATTACATCTATAACTGGGCGGAGGCTGTTCTTGAAGCTTACTTGCAGTTATGTCCCTCTTTTCAGCACAAACCTAACCCTTGTGTTGGGAGGGTGCTATTGTGGAAGGTGCGGGCCAGGTCTGACACACATCAGTGCATGTGTAAGCCCTTGTAGTTGACTTTTGATTATGCTGCAGGACTTTTACATCTGAGAGGATACGATTCGCAACCGTGCCAGAAATCATCCATCAACGGTCCCGGGGCCCGGACCCATGCAGACACAAGACTTGAGGGAAGTGCATGTGTCGCTGGGAATGATCACTAAGAACCAGGAGACAAAACATCATCAGCCATGCCAGTGCCCAACAGGACTCGATGTCAACATGAGCTGAGCTGTGCGCTGGCTGAGCTGTGCGATGTCAACATCATCACAACACGGTTGTTTTGTCCCCTAATCTGTCCAACGCCAACTGCTGAAGAATAAACTGATATAGAAAAGCATAAGTGATGCCTTGTCACTGACCGGCTGCAGACGTCAATGGATGGCGAGTCGGCATCCATCACAGCAGCAGTCGCCATCAGTGCAGTTGGCCACCCAATGTTGCCCCATGCATGACAAGCATATTACATATGGCGAAGTTAAATGAGCACAGAAAGAGCCATCACAGGCGCATGTTACCAGTAGGGGAGCAGCAGCAGCAGCAGCAGCAGCAGCAGCAGCAGCAGCAGCAGCAGCAGCAGCAGCAGCAGCAGCAGCAGCAGCAGTAGCAGTGGTACGCATGCCAAGGCGCATTTTACTGCAGTTGCCAGGTGAAATCCCAATAGATGGAACTACTTCGCATTATACTGTAGTTTTGGTGGCACTTACAGTCCGCGTCATTGTTGGCGAAAGACGAGTTGGCAACTGTCATGTTGGCACCTCTTTGAGTGTAGATGGCTCCACCTGTGCAACTTGCCAAATAACACGTCCACAGAGGCATGATCAAGTGAGGAACACTGTCGGGCCAACAATTGCATTCCGCAGTAAGTGAGCACCAGCAGTAGAAGCTGGCACCAACCCACATCCTGCTGACACAAAAAGCATGCACAACCATCACAAATATTGTGCATGGAACTTAATATGTGGGTAAGGTCTTGCCAATAACCCTCTGCCAAGTGTAAGTGTGGTCAACAACCAGATCTCACTGAAATGTCAAGCGCATATACCACCACAACTTGTGGTAATACAACCGCAACATGCCATTGCACGAATTCCACTGCTACCGCCAACACTATAATGGCCGACGGCGCATGCAAAGCTGCAGCATGCTTCTGAGGGCGTCGAATCTCCAAAAGCTCAATTAGCAGTTTCATCCATTGCCATGACCATACCCTGACCCTTGTGTTGAGACAAAAAGGTGATATTGTGGAAGGTCTAGGCCATTGTTGAAACACATTGGAGTATTTCAAAGCTTTTGCAGTTGACTTTTCCTTATGCTGCAGGAGATTTACAGCTGGGAGTATAGTATCATTCACCACTGTGCCAAAAACAGAACGTCAAGGGGACCATGCAGAGCAGACACAAACTTGCCAGGTAGTGCGTGTGTTGCCAAGAGTAATAATTGAGCAACAGCATGCAAAGATGAACAGCCCCATCAGTGCTCAACATGACCCAACCCCAACATGTGCTGAGCGCTGTCAACATCGTCATAACAACTTCATGGTCAAGTTCTTCTTTGATTCATCATTTGATATCTGGTCAACAAAAACATTGCAACAAAATGGAGTCTGAAGTAAGAGTCATGCATTGTCACTAACCGTCTGCCATAGCATGATAGAAGACGAGTCGGCATCGGCCACCGCAGCAGTCGCCATCAGTGCATGTGGCCACCCGATGATGCCACGTGCACCATGAGCATATGTCAAGAGGGAAAAAATGATGAGTACAGAAAGAGTCAGTGCAGGCATACGCCATCTAGAGCGTGGCAGCAACAGCCGCTGTAGCTGCACACAATCGCCATAGCAACAAAGCCCTGCCATAGCTTCATGAGTGCTTCGATCATGACATTGTGCCACAAAGTAACTCAATGCATCAGTGAGGTCACATGAATCACCACCTGCCAAGATAATAAGTCAGTCAAAGCGAGGTCTGTTATGGCAAAGTGAAGATGGCTGCTCAATGTTAACGAGCACGCGGCAGCCAAAGGGGAAACGAATAAAGAACAGGAAAAGGTAGCGTAAGCACTCGTGACCATGACCAAATCTTAGCGACACAACAAGGGTGCACCACCATGACACGGTATGTTGTGACATTGAATGGTTGAACTATGAGGAAGGCCTTGCCATCTGCAGAGGCAGTGGTGGCCGGCAAGCAAATCTCACTGATCATCTGATACAGAAAGCGCGTGCACCGCCACAACATGACCTCAACTGAACCTGCTGTGGCACCGTCTTGTCCCTACTGAAATAGTCGTCTCATTGAAGCAGCCTCCAAGTCAGTTCAAGCCTGGGTATACAAAGGCTTATTTGATTCACACGTCCGATGTATATAAATGCCACATACTATTAGGCAGCCAAACGGCTTAAATAGTGACAAGACACTACCATGTCTCCACTCGCTCTAGTAGCCAGTGAGTCCTGCATAGTGCTCTGCATGTGTGGGTGTCAAAGTGCGCAGACTAGATACGGCAGCATTGCCCCTTTTTTCATGAGCTTCAAACCTAACCTTTTCAAACTCAAAAGTCAATAGGGCGATGTCGTGGAAGGTGTGGGCCACGTGATGTCGTGCAAGGTGTGAGCCACATTTGGTGCATGGTAAAGCCCCTGGAGTTGACCTTCGCTGTATACTATGCTGAATCATTGGGGCCTTAGAGCATCACGGCACCATTATTACAATATGCCACATTCATCTATCCGACGCAAACTTTATGATAAACTGACATGCAGAGAGTATAAGTCATGCCCTGCCACTGACCTCCTGCCGAGATATGACGGAAGACGAGTCGCAATCCATCACCGCGTCAGTCGCCGTCAGTGCATTTGGCCAACCGATGTTGCCACGTGCACAACTGGCAGATACAAGATGGCGAATGACAACGAGCACAGAAAGTCTTTGAGTCAGCGCAGGCACAGTGTCACATCAGCAATAAGGCAGCAGCAGCATCATGTCACGGCAACAAAGCGTCACTACATCTTCCATGCACACTGCCATTATGGCGTTCTGCAAACAACTTGATGATTCATCCAATCTGCATCACTCATCCCTATGGCTTGCCGTATTGATTGGTGTCAGTCAAAGCAGGGTCTATCATGGCAGCGGCAGATGGCCGCCCAATTATACCACATGGGCAGCAGCCCAACAGGAAGCTCAGGGAAATGCAGACGAATCAGCGTAAGCACTTGTAAGTAACACATTGCTGCACCACCACGTAGTTGTATCATGCAGTGCACCACCATGCCTTCTTGTTTGAGCAACTTGAAGGCCTTGCTCATACAACTTGACAGCCTTGTCAGTTACCATCTGCCAAGGCAGTGATGGCCGACAAGCAAATCTCACTGATACAAAAAGCGTGTGCGCCGCCACAACACGACCACAACCTGCTATGGCACCATCTTGTCCCTATCAAACAACGTAGGCGGGACCGCTGATTAGAATGATTCTTGGCCCAAAACCATTCAAGCCTGGATTAAACGTTTGCTGATTCAGAACCTAATTCAGCCGCACCCCTTTTCTGTCAATCACATTCGTCTATCATGCATGTGCTGTTGCAAAGTGCTGAACTGGAAGTTGCTGTTGCTGCAATGCACAAACACAAGCTATGCATTATCACCCACCTTCTGCCGAATCATGGAGGAAGACGAGTCGGCATCCGCCACCGCAGCAGTCGCCATCAGTGCATGTGGCCCCCCGATGATGCCACGTGTGCACCATGAGCATATGTCAAGAGGGGAAAAGTGATGAGTACAGAAAGAGTCAGCGCAGGCACACGCCAATAAGAGCGCAGCAGCAACAGCAGCAGCAGCAGCTGAACGCACATACCACAGCAATCAAGCCCTGCCACAGTTTTCATGAGTTCGAAGCAAAGGTTCAGCATAGCCTAGTGCAGATGGCCACCCAATGACGCCACATGGGCAGCAGCCCACTGGCAGGAGCGAGATAAAAGAGCACGCATTAGTACAAGAACTTGCCAACAATACAGATTCTTGTCGACAAAAAAAGTGTGCACCACTATGATAAACCATATTGTGGCAACAGGATTTGTTGTATGAGCAGTGCTTTGTGTCACTACCCATCTGCCAAGGTAGTCAACAACGATTATCAGATCTCACTGAACAGAAAAAGGAGTGCGCCGCCACAACACGGCTCCAACATGCTACTGCAGTTAAATTACCGGGGCTTCCATCGCTTTTACAAAAAGTGCACAGACTCACGTCAAAGCCTTCTGACAGCAGCAGCACCAGTAGCAGCAGCAGCGGCAGCCGCAGCAGTCTAAGCTTGCAGATGCCACAGTGACTATACTCTGCCAGAGAATCTGTACGCGCCACAGTCACGAGCAACTGGTTGACCCACTTAGCAGAGGGGATGACACCCCCTCTGTGCATAGTATTATGAATTTGATATGGTGAGCATGATGGCAGACATCATCAGTGCAGATGGCAGCACGATGTTGCCGCATGGGCCGCAGCCAAACATGACGAGGCGAATAAATCAAACACAAAATTGGTCAGCATACGCGTGCACTTGCAAGTTCATCCCGTGCCGAGGTGACAAAGCCTGGCTCGCACGAGCCAATACACACAACAAGTTGTTTTAGCGGCACTTACGCTTCACCCTGTTGTTTGTGAAAACCGAATCAGCAACTGTCATGTCCGTATCTCCTCCATTGAAAATAGCTCCACCTGCGCAACGCGCCACAGATGAGGATTTAGAGCAAATATGAAACAAGCACAAAATTTAATGAATCAGTGTACGCATCCGTCCACATTGAAAACTAGTATCAGCGGGCAAATGCGGCCTGGACTGAAACCTCTGACACAAAAACTCGCTGTGGTGACTGTGGCCTTACCTCACACACAGGGATCAGGAGTATGGAATAGAACTTTGAAGTTTTTGCGGAGAGACTTAGGGAAGCAGCAGCGTAGTGCCATCACTTGTTGTCGGGCACAGGCCAACGACACGAGGCACGTAGCTGCAGCAGAGGCGTAGCTGGCAGGCAACAGAGAAAGGGGAGACTGCCGTTCCCCCAGGTGGTAAATGCCAGCTGCTTGGACACCTTCCCTACACCAGCAACACAACAACACATCATTGCGTTGTGTACATACGATGGTCTGTCATGGGTCTGCCCATGCATGTTTGATCAGGCCACCGCGTGATTGCGACCTGTGAAGGCAAGTTCCCCTCCCCCCTCGGCTACTCGCAGCACCCAGCCAGTGGACCCAGCAAAGCGAGCAAGTCCAGCCTGTGACGCCAAGCGGCTTCAACTTGATGGATTCACCCAGTAAAGTTCTAGGCCAAGGCACAACCTTATGGATGAAAATTTTAAACTGTAATAAGGGACACACTCCAAACATTTAAAGCTAAAGAACCTGGGAAAATTCAATCATCTGGGCAAATGACATTGACTCGAGATCGGTGGAACCCCCCTTGTCCATACAGAAACCAACTGTTGGTGAGGTTTTGCACTTGCACTGGCAACCAGCGATCAGACAAGAGGCCGCTGACACCTCATAGCCGCAGTTATAGCAGGTATGTCTGTCAGTATGAATGCCTCGTCGACGAAACAAGCAGCTGAGACAGGTGACACATCCTGTGGCACCACGGCGCACCTCTACAACAGCAAGCTGCAAGTGTTGCATCAGTGACCCTCAGGCTGTCACTCACCACCTGCCAAGTTGTTGGTGGTAGACAAGTTCGCGTCCGTCATGACGCAGCCGCCAACAATGCAATAGTGCGTGAGCCGCCCCACGTTGCCATATGCGCCGCAGCAGATATCAAGAGGCAATGCAAAGAAGCACAAAGAAATTAGCAAAGGCGCGTGTAAACTGAAACGCAGCAGCAGCAGAGCACACAGATGTGGTGACAGAGCCCTGCCACAGCTTCGGGCGCATGCTGCCAGCATGCACAGTGTGCTGGGCATATGATGATTCAAATTTGATGCGACGATGACCACGACGTGGCGCAGCTGGAGTCATTGATGCAGGTGGCCACCCAGTGTCACCAAATGCACCGCGGCCTGAATTGAAAGAAGCATCATATGTGCTAGCATGCGCGCTTGTCAACAAGAGAGCAGCAGCAGCATCAGCAGATGCAAGGGCGACGAAGCCCTAACAGAGTGCCAATTGGAGTCTGGATATGTTGCAACTTGATGGACCAGAGACTCTGACTCAGAGGCTGCATGACTCACCAACTGCCGTGTGAACGGCGAACATTCGATTGGCGATGATTACCGCATAACCGAATCGGATGTCCGATGTCAGTGAAGATGACCGTCCAATGTTGCCGCATGAGACGCAGCCAGTCACCAGAGGACAAGGTAACAGAAACACAGAGCTCGTCAGCGCCTGCGCTGGTCAGTCAGAAAACAGCAATCAGAACCGCATAGGTGCAGTTGCCAATGGCTTCGCCACGATAATAATGTATAGAAGTATATGCTTGTCTGGCTGCTAGTTGGTGGGCTTACTGGGTGTGCAGAGTGCTTCCACTCCCGTTTTGCAGCGGCACATATAGTATGCACATAGAAATGAGGTTGAGATTGGGACACTAATAGTCTGACTTCAAAGTGACACCATGACACCAGCAGTTATATCATGGACCATGAATGCAACTTGACACTGCGATGTTGGGTGAGAGTGGACGAAGCGGCTGAGCGCCGTCTAAGCGTGCGGCAACGCCAACGACATGATACATGCCAGTGGTCAGCCTGACTGGCGCGAGGGACGGGGAGCCCTGTGCAGACTCTATCTGCTGTCAATCAGCGATGCAAGCCAAACGGTGCTGACCTCCCTTGTTCACTTCGACAATAATCGCTTCCACTGCACCAAAATATTGATCGGCCAGCAGCACTGCAGCACTGCACTGCAGCAGTAGCCCAGAGCACATTTGCCAGATTGGTCAAGTGCTGGTTGTGAGCAACATAGCAAAATGCACACAGTGCAGCGCTGAGTAGAAAAACTGTTAAGGCCCACTTCCTGCTCACAGGATTGTTTTTTAATAGAGTTGCCAGCCGATGCCTCTTGTCGGCTTTTTCGTCTACGGGGTCCCAGTCAGCTCGGCTACACCGGCTAGCCGATGCTTGGCATATGAGTCAGCTTTCCACCGACTTTTGGTCGGCTCAGGAGATTGGACCGGCTTTGAACGTTATTTTTTAAAACGATGTCGGCAGCGTTTTGGTTTTATCCTTTCACTCTCCTCGGCCTCACAACCCTCGGTTCCCACTACTCTACCACTCATCTGACACTGCAAAGGCGATGCAGTACCGAGGCTGCTCAGGCAGCCACCTAGAGCATACTGAGCGCGCGGGGGGCACCTAACTCAGCTCGGTTCAATTCAGAGTTGTAGTTGGTCGAGGCCTTTACATTACGCCTTCGCGACAGTACGTGTGACGAATGCTTTCCGTACTCCCATGCTCAGCAGACTGCATCAACAGCATCAGCTCTGCGCATCTCTAGTGTGTTTGTTGCGTGAGTCAGAAGGTGGTGATTCGCGTTAGGCAGCATCGTAGTGAGGCTTGCATGGTCCGTTGCCATCTGTAAGGCACCTAACCGCCTCCTTGGGTGCCTAAGGCCACTCCAGCAGCTCCAGCTTGCTCGTTGGCGTATTGCGCATTTTTCAAGAACAGCCGACAAAAAGCCGGGATATCGATCAGCTCGGCTAACCGGCTACACCGGCTAGCCAAAGCCGACCGGCTTAGCCGGTGGTCGGCTGACAACTCTATTTTAATGAAATGGCGACTGCTGCTGCATGCTGGAGCTCAAGAGGCGTGCAGAAATTACGAGCATGCTACACAACAGTCCCAACTTGCTTGGGCAGCGATTCGGGAATAGTCGGGAGCTTTAAAGCTGATAAAAAAAAGTGAGCTGACAGCACTGAATTGGCATGAAAGCAACCTCGGTTGCTACGAAGTGACACGGGTTTACAGCCAACGATAGTGATCAGCCCAAACAACAGAGTTGAAGCATCTAATCTTTTATGATGTTAAAGTCACCATACCTTCTTACTGTAGTCGTCGGCTTGCTGACTCGGAGGTCTGTAAGCGTATCAAGATTTAAATTCTAAAAGTCCAAGAAAGGTTTGAACTTCAAGAGACAATTGAGGTTGAAAATTGAAATTATGAGCATCAATTGAAGTCAGCCTGTTGAAGTAATTTCAGTTCTGATGATCAACTTTGAATTGAACCTGAAGGAGGACATTCGAATCGTGCATTTTCTGTGAATGCAATTGTGCAGTTCACAATTTGGCGCGCCATAAGGAAGGCTACTTTGCCTTGGCGTTGTTGTTTTGCATCCGGGTCGTTTTCATGCCAGGGCGTCTGTCTCTTGCTGGGCTAGGTGAACGCAGGCTTATGCAAAAGTTGAACTGCAATGCTCACAGTTTACTCTGTGCACACTGAATCAGCAAGCATATCATAATTGTGATGCCCAAGTGCACGCACATGAAACGAGGGTCCGTGACCACAAGCTGATGCATACGTGATCAGCAAGCTGTGCTGCTTATTGCATGGCTTGAGTGATCACTGCTGTTGCAGGGCATACGTCAAAGCATCACACAGTAATGCAAGCACCATGCCATGGCTTGCACAGCATCGAAGCTTGTACGCATGCACATGGCATCAATTGTCTTGAGAACTACATGTGAATTTGAACTAATAATGGAAACGAACCAAAAGATCGTAGAGCTCTAGGTGATAATAATATTATTGCAATATGTAATCATCATGCGCCAGGAAGGTCATGAACTGTAAAACACTATGTGTTGGTGCTTGTTGATTTGTCGCAGTGAGCATTGAAGCTCCGATATCAGACTGCTGCTGACTGGTCATGTATCATTGGAAAAGCGCACGTCATGTGACAGAGGCTATCTTCAGATTTGACGATCATCTACATGCCATCATTTGCAGCATGCGTTATACGTTACAAGATCACTTGGCACAACGATTATATCATAACAGTTTGCACAACCGTTACACACTGCACTAAATGCTGATACAACAGATATTTGAAGCTTAAGTGTTGCAATGAAGGACCAGCTGCCAGTGCATGCCCAGAACAGAACATCAGGCTGGCCTCATACTCACTGGCAGTGCGCGCCCCAATATCAGACACACAGTAGCCGCGATGGCACTGACCTTGTGCCAAGTTGACAGTGAAGACCGAGTTGTAGATCGTCATGGTGGCATTGTGATTGTAAACAGCTCCACCTGTGGAATGCACAGTGTCGAAACACCCAGAGGTAGGATAACGTATGCAGCCTGTGGAATCAGCGCAGTTGGTGCTGAACAAGTGAGCAACAGCAGCAGCAAGCAGCTGGATGTTCTGACTAGATTGCACGAACACAGGTAGTACTATGCTGCAGGCACTGCGGTCATGTATGTGCAAATGCTGGAGATCCTCAGGACCGTCAGTGACCTACCAACTGTCGAGTAGATGGGGGATGTTGGAATGACGGCCATCACGGCAGAGCCAGAGTCACCGCAAATTGCCACGCCATGTAGCAGGACGTCGCATCACAGCCGCACAACAAGCATCAAAGACAGGAACCGCAGGGGAGTTATAAGAACTGTTAGCACACGTGCAGTAGCAGCAGCCTGAAGACACAGAATCTGATGCCATGAGAAAAAGCTCCTGCACAGCTGTCGCATGCCTATGCGCTGCTGGTGCAAGTTGCTGGCATGTTGGCGCGTTGTTCTTTGAGACTCGAAGTTCCTAAATCAATGACCGTCATGTCACAAGTGATGGTGTGCCTTGAATGCTTACTGTATGTGCCAAACTGTCGGTGCAGATGATGAATTTGTTCAGTCATATTGGACATGGTGGTAACCTGGCACCCATAAGGGAAAGGCTGCCCTACGCTGCAAAATGTGCACAAGTCGTTCAGTTACTGTAGTGAAGCCCGGGGACACCACAATTGTTGACATGATAGGCACATCGTCAGTGACACTCAACATCACAGTATGCTTACAGCTTGCAGTGCATCTGATGCATCAGTACCAAATTTCAGTCTGGCTCGTTGGCTGCCTTCGGGCAGTGCCTAAGCCTGGTTGTGACAAGCGATGATGCACCAGCGCATCCAGCCCAACATGCTATGGTACGCGGTCAACGCGCGACAGAATACATGGCATGCGTTAAGCAGGCATATTCTTTCTAGAAGTACATAGAACAGCTTTACATCATCGGGGTCGCTGCCATGGCAGAAGCTGAGTAAGGGACTGTCCAGACATTACATGCCCGACACACCTGCTGCTAATGGCTTGTTTCATCCCATTCTGCAAGCTGCCTTTCACTCAAAAATCATGACATGGTTTTGATAACCCCATTAGCTCTTTAGCTGGCATGCAAACCGCATAACTGTAGAAAATTCATCAAGCTGGGGCATACCTGCAGCTCCATTTCTTGTGAAGTTCGACGAGCGACACAATAAAGTGCCTTGGTTGTATATGGCTCCGCCAGATTTGATTACCTGGCGATTCAATTTGGTGGCTTGAGCATTGCCAACACCTGCAGCACAGCAACTCGACGGAATCCGCTGATAAGGATCATCACGGTGACAATCTGTGACATGCACTGCATGACATCCAATATGCTGCAGAGACATGTTGCAAATTCTGAAGACTGCTGCATGGAACAGCTGCTGAGAAAACAATCAGTTGTCAGCTTGCTGCATGGCAGTGCTTGCACCACCCGTCACAATCAACGTGGCCATGATGCTGGCATGTGAAGCCTCACTGATGGCAATACCTGCTGATACTCATGCAGACACGCAAACAGTACAACGGCTTTGGGTCACTGACAATCACACCGACAGAGCTAGACATCAAGGTGAGAAATGCAACAGATAACCAAACGCCAGTTGTGTGCTGCTGGAAATGAATGTATTGTGGCCTGGCAGTGTGTGCCGTCGCGTGCAACAACCATAACCGTGAAGCTTGCAAACGGCAAACAGCATGTAAGTGCCACATGCTCCACCATATTGAAATGGGGAAACAGTATATTTCGGAGTATTTTCATTTGAGCATTAAGATCAAAATTTAATTCTCAGCACTTCGTTTCTGTTCAAAACTGGCTGGTTTCCTTGCCTGACCGCAGCAATTCTGACATCGCTGAGGCACGAGGTCTGCCAGGGTCACGCTTGAATGAGGCCCCCAAGCTGCTCGCCGACGGCCCCCAAGCTGCTCAGGACCTGCAGCCCCGGGGGGGGGGGGGGGGCCCTGAGAATCAAAGACGGCCGCCAAAACACTGCTGCAGCTGCTCGCCAACAGCAATTGTGATGCTCTCACTGCCCCACCAACAGCAGCACGTCATGCTGCCGCAGCAACTGGCACTGCAGCGACTCAGTGAATGATGGCGGGAAAGAAGGGGCACTGCAGGGCCTGAGGAGCGTAAAGTCACTGAGCTATTACTGATCAGAAGCTGAAAAAAGGGGGGCCTTGTTACTTTTGCTGTCACAGTGATACATAAAAAGCACAAAACAAAAGTTATCCAAAAGCGTTGATCATCGACAAGATTGTGAAGGAGGGTTTGATCAGGACTCACCGTTGAACTGGAATGCGCAAGCATCCACTGTCAACAGTCCGCCCTTGGCCACCATGATAGCTCCTCCCTTGACGTAATGGCCGTGCTGCAACACCATGTCTCTAAGTTGCACCTTACCGCCTGTGCCCACTCTCAGCAGACGAATTTTGTGCTGGCCATCAATTACCGCTCGGCTAGAAGCGCTCTTTGACCAGATCTGCAGAGACTGACCGTCGCTGACGACCAAGGTGTGATCAATTCGGACCGTCTCGTGCCATTCAACGTCGATGTGCTTGCCTTTACACGCCACCAGTTGCCGTACAAGGTTGTTTGCTGAGTTTGTGTCGTCGACTACGTAGGGCCTTTCTGGCAACTCGCATATGATAGCAGTCATCGGAGGTGCCCCATTCGGGGGTGCGGCTGCCCGTCGGTTCAAGCCAAGCGGTGTACCCTCGATGCATGTGCCAAGTGTATGCCTCTGCGCCAGCAGCATCAGACAAGCTAGCAGTACCACAAGCACTCCATGTCCAAGCCTTAGCAGCATCCTGACGAGCCTTTTGACTGCGATCTGAGGAGTGGCTGCAAGGCGAGCGTCGCAGCGCTTATGTGCACACCTGCAGCAGCACGCGAATGATGATGGTGAGAATCTGCCACGAGCTGACGAAGTGTTGAGAAGCAGCCATGTCAGTCAGTCAGGTCAGTCGTTAGTCTTTGTGCAATCTATAAAGTTCATCTACTGCGTTCAAGCTCTCAGCAACAGCAGCAAGTCGTGCGGTAAGCTTCGAAAAAACTTCATACTATCGTACCGTCAACGCCTGACCGCCGAGCTTTTCTGCGATGCTGCTGTACCGCTTTCCTGCACCACCTTCCTGCTTCCTGCATTACCTTCAGGCACCACGGTCGCCCTCGGCGCAATCTCGTCGAGGGGAAGCATCCTCTATTTAAACTTCAACTCTACGAAGCGGCGAAGCAGCTCAAGAAGATGCATCGTCCACTTCTTAAAAGCATCGTCCACTCATAGCAGCAGGCTTCTTCCCGGGTCTCCAACTTTGGATTGACAAAATCCGCTCGCGCATGCATCATACAGGATGAGCGAGTTTATCACACACTGAGCCCTGGGCCAGAGGTTGCCCATGCACCGCCGGACTCGGTATATGGCCACCTTGAAGGAAAAAGCCGTCTCCGCTGCCACGATTCGGGAGTACTACTTGCTAAAGACACTGACCGAGCTGTCGCTGCCGATCATGGGCACCGTGATCGCGCAGGCTGCCACGGTCATAAGTAATCAGGTGCTTCACAAATGATTGCTTGTAGTGGCAATGGTCGTCGCATTCGGCCAGATCATCATGATGTACATGAAAAGTTTTGACAGTTACCGTATTTGGATTCATCGATTAGTGGTTGAACTCTGTTGCACTATCGATGCACTGATAGGCGGTGCTTGCCATGACTGCGCAACGTACGCATGATGCGAAACTCAAAGGGCGCACATCGCCCTGGTGCCGCCCACTGCCACATCAGGCACGCGGCGCGTTTGTGGTGCTGGCCACGATGCAGGGCGCGTTCATGATGGGCCTGAAAGAGGGCAGTTTCAATGTAGCCACCGCTTTTGCAGCGCGGCTCGGCGACGTGGATGTGACAGTGCACGCTGCCATCATTATCGTCATCTCCTTCACCTTTTACGGCTTCCCATCATAGTATATGGTATCTCCATCACGGCGTCGATCCGTGTGCCAGTGGTGAGTCACTTTTAGAACTCAATTCACGTGCACAATTATTCAAACGTGGTGATTTGCCATGTTGCAATTGCTGATCCTTTCATGGCTGCCCGTAAGGCATCTCCGTCAATGCGCGTCGTGAGTCGCCGCTTGAAGTTGCTGTTTGAGTGCTCCTCACACGTCTTCATAGGTAGCAATGTCATCGGCGTTCAGCAGCCTTGTGCGACACGCATCTCACCCTGTCTGGCAGCTGCGACTGCTAATGTCCTGACTAGTAGGGACGCACGTCTTATGGTGCCACTAACGTATGTCAGCTGCTTCTCAAATGGTAGCCTCAGTAGTACTCAACTTCGTAAATCTCATGACTGCTGTGTTGACGACCCTACATGAATGTACTTGCACAGGACATCCTGAGCGGCACTCAGAGCAACCTACATACAGACCTACCTGCCATGCGCACAGCGACCTGAGCGGCACCCAGCAACCTTTGTACATGCCTGTCTGCCGTGCGCAGGGGCGACCTGACCGCCCAGCAACACATGTATCGGGTGCCTTAATTGAAGGCTGCCGCAAATGACATGTCATACTGCCGTATGGGTATCTAGAGCGCTAGCGTAAGCAGGTCAAGCGGGTATCTGCCTTGCCAACATTGAGGTAATGCCTTTCAACATTGAGGTAATGCACCCGCTCTCACCCTATCACCCTGACACTGAAGCAATAATGTTTGCCGCCAGTGTATGCAGGGCAATCTGTTGGGTGCACAGCAGCTGATGACATATGTGTACTGAAGCCATGACTTCGGTGCCGCCGGTATGTGCAGGACATTTTGACGGGCGCGCAGTAATTTTACCTCGCGCGTATCTGGTGAAGGAGGCCTGCCTCCTTCACCATTGAAGATGTGCATCCACTCACTCACGTTACTGATCACATGAATTGAAGAATCTGCCCATCGGCATGCGCAGGGCAACGCGCACAGCAACCGCATCTGGCGCGCGTCTCCGCCTACTTCACCATTGAAGATGTACATACATATACGCACTTACTTCTCTGATTGAAGAAATGAATCACTGTCATCGGCATGCGCAGGGCAACCTGCTGGATGCGCAGCAACCGCAACTGGCGCGCGTATCTGCTTACTTCACCATTGAAGATGTTCATCTACTCACTACTCCCTTTGGAATTATATGCACATCCATCGACATGCGCAGGGAAACTTGCTGGGCGCACAGCAACCGCACCTCGCGCGTGTGTCCGCCTACCTTGCCGTCGCCGCTGGTGGCTTCTTCATGCTGCTCCGTGGCGTGTTCATGAGCACTGGTGCGCACCGCCTGGGCTACCTTTTCACCGCTCATCAAGATGTTGTAGACGCGATCGCCGCCATTGCACCGCTGGCGGGCATGTTCCAGGTGAGTCACGTACTTCATGATGTGAAGCTGTCTACCTCACTGTTGAAGTCCTGGTGATTGATGCATGGACGTCATTGCTGCCATCGCCACAATTGGGATACTGGTGGTCGTTCAGGCGGCTAGCCTACTCCACTATCTGAAGCGAGCATTCGACTGATTCACCGCCACCCAGCACATTGATGATACCATTGCCGCCGTCGCACTGCTGGCTGGCATCTCCAGATGTGTCATGCTACTTCACTTCTAGCTCATTGAGTTGCAGTCGGCTTGAAGCTGAGGTGCATACCAAGCATGCCTTGTTGTGGCGACTGTGCTGCTGACGCTAAGCAGATTCTGGGTATGCCGTATAATCCGTCTTGACATGCTTTCCGCAGCTCATTGTTGTTTTCTTGGTCAACTCGCGGTCGACATCATTCCAGTATGCCATGGCAGCTGTCGCTGCCAATAAGGTACTCGTGCGAGTGTCATCGCTGAACTAACGAGAGGCGTTGTTGCGCACAAACCCCCAAGTACTCATGCATGTTTGAGGATGTATAGGTATGCCATCTGTTGTAGGTGTGCATGTCGCAGCTGTACTTGCGCAGCTGTCGTTGCTGTCAGCTCATGCGCCTTCCCGTGATGCGACCTGCTACTGCAGATCTTTGATGGAACCCAGGGGACGTGCGCTGGGGCACTCAGGGGCATGGGCAGGCAGCGCGAGGTGCTCATCTTCAACATTCTAGGTATGTAGGTATACCATGCAGCCGCCCATCGTCAACATCCCAGATATGTTGCCCTCATGGGTATCAGCACATTCAGTGGCCGAATGTCAGCGTCAGGTGCTAATCTTCCCTAACCCTAACCATGACCTCACCTTGTTCCTTACAAGCCCTGGCATCACTGCAGGAAGCAAGTATATCACCAAGCCAGCAAAGTGGTGAAGTTGCAATGGCGCATTCCATCCAGCAATGGTGCATGCCACCATGCGCAGCGATGTTATCTACCACCAATCTAGCACTGAATACACATTTTGTTGGTGTCGAAGCCTCTAATTTGTACTCTGCATGCCTCTTGCACGTCTCGCGCAGATTGACACTCAATCAAAACAATGCGCTGCAACTTGCCTCTCATGCAGCTTACAACATGCGGGACGGTGGGCCTACCGCAACATCTGCACATACTCAAGAAACTAGCCACCACCGGAGAGCTTGTAGTCTTATGTCACAAATCGTCACTTTCAGCAGGCCCCTGGTGTGTAGCCTGTTGCATGGCTACCCGCCTGCAGGCTGCATGCCCCGTCTCGACACCCTCGGCGTCCTTACTTGACTCCGGCTAAAGAAGCAACTACCGCCTCCCTTGCCACCTGCTCTCTCGCAGGCCTCTGGTGCGTCAGCGTGCTGGAAGGCTGCCCAGCCTTGATTGTCACAGGCAGCAACTGCCATTATTGACATTGATCATCCCCTCACGATATTCTGCGTGTCGCTGGAATAGCGCCCTCTGGCTCGCAGGCCTTCGGTCCACCAGCACGGAACGAACTCAAGCACAGCGGCCGCTGTAACACTCACAAAACCATATCACAGCTTCACGTGCCCACTATCGTGCGTTACTGCCGTCTAGGTCTCTGGTGCGTGGGCGTGCTGAGCGGCTACCTCCTTGCCTTCCGCGCTGGCTACGCGCTGCGTGGCCTGTGGATGGGCGTCATCGCGGGCGTCGCCACCACAGCAGTGCTCAACCTCACCGAGCTCCTGCGCGTAGACTGGCCTGAAGAAGCGCGCCTCGCGCTAGCGCGCACCGACGACTCTGCTGCCGCCGCCGAAATCTGGTCTCCCGCCATGCGCCGAGCGCTGTCACATCAGCGCTCGCTGAAGGACCTGCGGCCGACGCCGGCGCTGCTGCGAGCGCAGCAGCAGCGTTCAGAGAAGGATCTGTTGTCGTCGCGCGAGCGTGGCGCGCGCGCGTTCTCGGCCGCGGCAGCGACGACCGCAACGGAGGACACGCCGCTGCTGCTGCTGTCATAGCAGCAGCGGCGGCGGCGGCAGTGGCGGCAGCTGCGGAAGAGGACTCGCCACTGCTGCGGCTGCCATGAGAGCAGCGGTGGCAGTGGCAGCAGCGAATGTGTCGCTGCGATGCTCAGCTCATGGTGAGCCGAGCCGCACTGGGCACGCAGCACAGCTGAGTATCCAGTGTTGGTGCAGCGCTCAGCTGGTGGCGCAGTGCTCAGCTGGTGGTGAGCGCTGCTGGCGCTGGGCGGGCGACACGGCTCAGAACTTGACCCCCTCCCCCCCCCCCCCCCCCCCCGCCCCTGCATCCCTCGCAGTCGTATCGACAACAACGCATATACCCCCTACTGCGCCATTCGCCGTTTTAAATCAAGGGCATAGTAGCTGCTTTGACAGGCGAAACCGTCTGTTTTGCAAATGCCAGCCAATTTATAACAGTTACGGTCAGGGCACGCCTTAGCTACGGTATGGCAATGCGGGGCCATCTTTGGTTCGCAGTAGGTGCGGCACACATGGTCCCGTGTGTCGCACAACGTTATCATTAGACTGCCGAAGTCGTTGCTGGCTGCCGCTGCAGGCTTGCGCAAGGTGCGCATCGCCTGCTGCTGCGGGTTGAAAGCAAAGCCGCATTTGTTTCCTTACTGAATGGAGCGGGCGGCGAACCTGAACATGTTGGCGCCTCGCGCCGCCGCTACAACTTCAAGATGGCGCTCGCGGCGGCCTACGTTTGATCCGCGTTTCCGCGTTGACACTGCAGCAGCTTTACCAGTCGTACAGCTTGCTGACAGCGTTGGAACTTGCAGTCATTTGAGGAAGTGTTCTAAAAGTCTGTCACATGCCTTGGCCTAAAGCCTCTGCTTACATAAGAAGTGAACATGCTCTGTGGCTCTTTTTGGATACAATGATCATTTGAGGCCTGTTGCATGGGGACATCGAACTTGAAGCGCTGTACTGTGGTTTGCTTGACATGTTGCATGTGACATATAATCATAACCTGACAACCTCCACTTTGGAACCATCCATTTGTGTCTGCACTAAAACACGCGTGCAGCCTTACATTGCATTGCATCGTTTGCATTCACCTTGACACCTGGCGACACACAGACCCTGTGCTGCCTCAGGAGAAAACATATATGAGAAACATCGAGCATGGAAACCTAGACAGTGCCAGCTCAGCATTGCAGAGTCACAAGCTCGAAGATCTCGAACAGATCTGGAGCAAAACCAGCACAGATGTGCCAGGCGCCGACGCAACCACAGCAACCGTCCAGAAGCTGGCAGCTAGCGTCAACAACTTTCAGTCGGACAAGGTAAAGCCGGTCTCAATTTCGAACAGCGAGCTGCAGACCTGTTCCCAGCTGGGCGTACGGCGTTCCTTGAGCTTCCGGACAACACCGTCGACCCGCTCCTGGGACATAATGGATTGGAGCAGGCGGGGATCGCCAGCCAATCCGCAGGCACGGCTGTAGCAACGCATCGGTCAGCTCTCCCTGAGCACCATCCCCGAGAGCCTCAGCACAGCTGAGATCAGGAATCGGATTGCCCGTGCACGCTTCAACTTGAAATCAGATGCTGCAGGGACACCAAGATGTCCGTTATAGCACCTGTTCCACAATACGCAAGGGGTCTTGAAGCGTGCGCCGCGGCGGGCAATGCGATTCCTGTCGATTCTTCTGTACTTCAACTTCAACGCTGTCTTCGGCAGCAACCAGCTGCCTTCCAGTCCCTAAAGTGCAACCGAGCAATGACGCGGTAGCGGCAGGCCGGTGCACTAAACTGCGCGGCGGCTTTGAAGTAGCTTGTTGCATAGACGTCACCATACGTGACAGCTCATGTCCCTCCCGCCTCCGTCAGGCTCAGGGGGGCGCGCGCGATGTGCAGCGCATGTGTGGTAGTGTGCCAACCACAGAGGGTGAAAGTGTGTGAGACCCAGTCTCAACCTTGACTTGAAACAGCCGGAAATGCCCACTGCCTGGTGCCGTGGGAGGTGGACCGGAGCGCCCTCCCCAAGTGCAATATCACCCTGATATGCAAGCGTGGCTAAACAGGTAGAAGCAGAAGAAGCTGTGCCATGTTGAAGGTTAAAGTCGTGTCTGATTACTAAGCCCTACAGCGTTCCCGCACACAGTTGAAGTACGACCCAAGGGGAAACCCTCTTTTTAGGTTGAACTAGCCAGATAAGGGGGCCGCTTTACGACATACGCCCCCATCCATCGACTCCCAGGCGCATGGATCAAAGAAAAGCGGCCAGTCAAATAACAACACTGTGCGCCGTGCATGCAAGTCACATAATTTCGCAACAGCTTCTTAGCAGATGTCACAGGCATAAAGTTCCTGGAGTTGAGGTTATCACATGATAAACAGGCAACAATCAGCACATTTCAGGTTAGCTGGCCCCTCTTTAAGACGCTGTTAGAAACCAGGAAGTCAGGCGTGCCACGCCACTGTCTGCTCGGGGACTGATATTATTTTCTAAAGGGGTGTGTGATCAACGTAACGAGCAGTCCCTCTCCAGGGCACTCGCGACCGATCTGGTAGCGCCTCCTCACAACATCACCCCCGAAAATGGGAGCACCTGAGCGCCACTACCAGGCGGACGGGGTCACACATTAAGGTGCCACTGCCGCATCACACGGGAGCATATATATATCTAATACCACCGTAATGCCATTCCGAGGACCCACGGCACAGCTGGCCATGAGAACAATTTCAGGCACGACGGACTGTCACCTGAGCCTGCCTTATTTTTTTTTGGCTGACTGGAGATGATGACAGGCAGACGGGAGGCGCCCATGAACCCAATCACGGTTGCTCGCTGCTGCAGTAATTTTGGTTGGAGTAGTTTGGAGTAGGTAGGGAATTTTTTGAACTTCAAGTGGGTGGCACTATGACGACCTTGAATCATTTTGGTCTATGTATGGGGCTGGCAGTTCATCTATGTCCACATGTGACCCACCTACCACGCAGAGGTATCGCCTCACAGGACTGGACTTGAACCCAGGTGGCCTGCTACACATCCACATCGTTACTGCTACGTCATTGATGTGATCAGCAGCAAAATCAATAGGGGAACACTGCGGAAATTCTACTATACCGCGATGGCCTGATTACGTCCGCAGGCAACGCGACACTTCAACTTCGCGTGTACTGTGCTAGCGCCTATACGCACGTCCAGGGCCTGATGGCCTCACCAGCTGCCGCAGCGGGCACGCGGTACTCCCAGTATGTTTGCCCTCCTCCCGGGTATGCCCGTCGTCCGCAACGGCCATTGCCGCATTTCTTGAAACTTGAACGAACTTGGCCCGCCCGCCTCGCGCCTTGAATCTTGAAGTTCAAGTTCTTGTGCCCTGACTCATCCAACATCTGAGGCATGCAATTCAAGAAAGGCGCCCTTACGGGCTGTGGGATAAGCACCAATGTGGGACCCACGCCGTACAATTGAAAGTTTTGAGTTGAGAGCGCGTCATCCTGTGCTCAAAATAACAGTGAGGTGAGTTGTCAAGTTCGTTATCAGCTCCCGTCGATGAAGGTGAGCACTCGCGCTGCAGCGAAAAATGCCATCCTCAATGAGACGCGACGCCGCTGGGTGCAGGCGATGCTGCGTGTCAAACAACACAGGCTCAGTGCGCAAGATGCGCACAATAAATGACATGACTGGTGCCAGCACGATCTGGCCACAACCTTTTGCCAGGGCAGTCTGACTGACCCCCGGCGGCACCTTGATCCACCACAAGCCGTTGGCTCGCATCACGTCAGCCTGCGAGGGGACATACCGCTGTGAGAGCGAGAACTCAATGTCACCTCGACGCATGTGGTCGTCTGCAGGCTGGCGAAACACATGGAAGTGGCGTGAAACGAGAGTGGGAGCACTGCGCTTGGCGTCATGTGTCCAGCGAGCTGTGGCATTGCGCGGCGGCAGCACATACACAGGGTTAGACACGCCCCACATTTCACCAGGGTTAATCTGCACTCTCTCCTGCTTGTGACCGCCATACTTGGCCTCCTCAAATCTGCCTGCCACTGTACGCAAGGTGTCTACAACAGTTTGGTCTCCCCTGGTGATGAGAAAGAACACGCGATTGCGCAGGTTAGGGAACCCTAGGTCTGCACCTGAGAGCTCAAATGACAACACATGGTATCCTGCCTGGTGCGCATGCTCAATCGCCAACTGCCCGCTGATTGTCTCGCTGATCTCTGGCACATTCTCAATCATCAGGCATTTCACGCCTCGCTGAATGGCTTTGTCCACCAACTTTGGGGTTACCTGATTTGCTTCTGCATCAACTCTGATCTCCCCAGCTGGCTTGAAGCGCTGTCTGCTGGCGCCTTCACAACGGGTGCTGGCAGTTACTAGGTCAGGGTCTATCTCCATAATCCTGTCCCACACCTTATCAGATGTGTAGTCTGCCACCAGCAAAGGCACGTTGGGGTGAGATGCGCGAAAGATGGCAGCATATGTATCATCTATCTCCACTGCCAATGCTACCTGCGCCCCTCCCATAATCGCACCTTTCACGGAGCTGCCAATGCCCGCCCCCAAGTCTACCACTGTGAGGCTTGACACGGTCATGTGCTCAACGTTTGGGTACTCACCGCGCTCCACTGGTGAAATTGCTGCCCACCTGTCTGGGTGGCAATCCTGCACTGCCCAAGTTGACCCCCCCTTTTTGTCGTAGCACCCTGAGCGCCTATCTGCATCAAGCTCAGCAAGCGCCACGTCAACTTCAACTTCAACTGTCTCATCACAAGACTGAGTGCGCGCAGCATCGAGCTCCATGTCACTGTCGTCTGCTGAATCTGCACCTGACATCTTTGTCCAGTCTGTCTCCTCCACATACCTGTCAGCCGGCTCTCCGTCCTCTGAGGCACTGTCAATCGACTCTGAGCTGACCGACATTACCTCACTCAACTCACCGTTGTGCCAGCGTCTGTGCTGCACGTCTACCTCCCATCCCGCTTTCGGCAGATCATCCACCCTGATTACCCTCTCATCATCAACACTGTCAAGGTCAATAGGTGGTTGCATTCGCTGCGTGCCCTTGCTCAACACAAACTTCGGGCCAGGCTCACCATTCTCCGCACGCTCCTCCAACAGCTCCGCGGGCAGCGACCCATACTCAAACTTCAACACCGAGCCTAGGTCAACTGCAACTTCGGCCGACTGTACTCCCTGTTGGTTGCCAGCATTGCGCGCGCTACGCCATTGGTCACGCTTGGCTGCTACCTCATCAGGGGTCAGCGACTTGACTGCTTTGTTAGGGAAGTCAGGATGCTGTACCATAGCAGGCGAGCGACTCGTGAGCATGTCCAACCGCATACGCGCAATGGTGCTGTAGCTGAGCAGGAACTGAGGGTCGATTTGGTTGCTCACATGAAAGTCAACTTGAGCTGAGACGCCCGCAATCTCCACCTGCACAGTCACCATAAACATCACTGCTACCAGGTGCCTGCCAACCCCACGAATCGCCTTAAATGTGGGCTGGCGCTGGGATTGCTCCAAACGCACTGCCTGCTGCGCCGTCTCTGCCCTGTCTCTCAGCTTACGCAACAGAAGGCAGTATGCCCTGAACTGCATCACATCGCAGCCTGCGCACGAATCTAGATAAACCACTGCAGGCATGACATTGTGAATCTGCGCCTCTACCATGAGCACCACTGGGGCCATCCTGCCAATTTGGCCACCAGCATCAGCACCTGCCACGCAGACCAGACTACTCACCTCTGCTACCTCATCATCTGCCACGAAGCAGCAGCACTCAGCGAACTTGTCGGGGTCGCAGCTCAGACACACCCGGCCTGCCGAGGGATCCCACGCGAAGTAGGTGCGCGCCGAGAAGAAGTACTCTGCCTCGTTGTCCGCCCCCACGCCAAACGCAGTGGACCACGTGGGCGCAGTGGGGCCTACTGCTGGCCTCTCGCCGTGTACAATTGCCAGCACAGCCTGCACCAACTCAGGGGAGAGACTGGAGGGATCAAGGGGGAAGTTGTTAGCGACACGAGCCCCCCCCCCGGTGTTGGAGATCAAACCCCCGTTTGGCCTGGAGTTGATGTTGCCCCCGATGTTGGGCGCGGCGCCCCAGCCCTGCCTGCCGTAATTGGGCGGGCCCTGGCGGTTGCCAGCAGGGTAGTATAGCTGCCTGTGAGGAGCGGTCTGCAGAGGAGCACCGTGACGTTGACTCATTGCGCGGATAAGTGAGTCAAAACGCTGGTTCATGTCACTGGCATGCTGTTGAAGATGGGAGCTGAACCTGTCCAGCGCTGCATTCCACGGAGTTTCAGCGTTAGTGTCAGTAGCCCGGGTGTTAGGCACAGCGCCGCTGCCGCCCTGCGTGGCAAGAACGTCAGCCCCAGAAGCGCCGCCCTCAGAGTTTTCCGACTCAGATTCTGACCCGCCACCACTAAATGCATATGTCGAGCCCCCCCGCTTCTCAGACTTCTTACTCACCTCTGCCGCCAAGTATGCGCGCACTGACATGCTCTTCGTTGCAGCCACTACACTCTCTGCCTGCTGCAGTTTCAGCCTTACCGACGCCATGTCCACTTGATCCGTCCCTTGGCGCTCGAGCACCACCCTGAACTCTACCAGTGCCTCCAAGAACTTTTCAACTCGGGCCTTCACATCTTTGGATCTTGCCAGAGTGTCAATGAGCCTTCTGACAAACCTGTCTCTGAACACCTTCTCTCCCAACTCCAATCCGTGCAATGTGTATCGCAGCACTTTCTCAAAGTCCAATCAAAATACCTGGATGCTCACTCCCGGCTCCAGGCGCAGCTGCTCCAACCTTGTGTCTGCCTTGCTACGCTGCATTGACTCACTATACTCGCGGTCGAGGTGAGCATGCAACGCACTGATTTGCCTGCCTGACAGGTCGCCATTAGCGCCCCTATGTTCGTGCAGGAACGCCTTAATGCTCCTACGCAGCTCGGCGGACAAGCAGTATTGCAGCATCAAAGCAACATATGACGGACAAGTGCGCAGGTCCGAGTTGGGATCGGGGATCGACTGCACCCCTTCAAACGACACACGCGCTGCAAGCGAGTCCAACCACTCCTGCATCATGCACGTAATGACCTCATGGCTGATGGCCTTGTTGTCCACCCCTCGGTACTCTAAACCTGCCTCCGGGGGGTCATCCAAAAAATAGAGTGTTTCATGTGACACACCTTTGAGCGCCCGAGGAGCCATCGCGCGCAAGGCAGCCGTGCGTTGCTGAGCTGCCTCTTGCCTGGTGATCACTTGCGGGTCGTCATCCTCCGTCAGCTGCTGCGGCGGAGGAGGCGGCGGCGGCGGTTGCTGCTGCTGCTGCTGCGGCGGCGACGGCGCCACTGGCAGCTGCTGCAGCGGCGGCGGCGATGGCGCCAGCTGCTGCTGCTGCTGCTGCGGCGGCGGCTGTGCGTCCTCCGTCTGCTGCTGCCGGTGTTGTTGCCACCGCTCTGACAACTGCCATTGACCCTGAGGCTCAGCCTGCTGCTGCTGCTGCGGCGGCGGCGGCTGCTGCTGCTGCTGCTGCTGCTGTTGCGGCTGCTGCTGTTGCTGCTGCTGCGGCTGCTGCTGCGGCTGCTGCTGGTGCTGCTGCAGCGGCAAACCCTGTTGCTGCAGCTGCAACTGGTGAGCCTGCTCGCGCCACGTATGCAGCTCGTTCACAGCTATGGGGTCATTGAGGTTACCCCTCATTTGGTGTACGAGCTGAGCAAGAGTGCGGTCTACACAGCGGTCAGTTATGGCATCTCTTGGCATAGTGAACTCAAGGCCTGCAATTGGCACCGAGGGAGGCACTGTCAGTACAGGGCCCTTGTCAGGATCAAGGCAGTCAGCAGCCAATGGGCCCTCTACGCGCGCCCAGTTGGCAGCGTCAGCCAGCGGCTCCGCAGGGGCCAACGGCTGCACCCAGTAGGGTCTAGCAACTTGCAATCTGGTGCACGACGCAGGCAAATAAAAGTCTTCTCCCGTGTCATTGCCCCGCACAAGCAACAAGGGGTCAAACACATTCCTGTCAAGCACATGAGTGTCAGTGCCCACAAAATCCTGCACCATGACACATGTGCGCCATGCCCTGCCTATTTTGGCCCTCATAGGGGTACCCTGTGGGAGAATGCAAGGAGTCAGAGTGTGCGCCGCGACCTGCATCGCGGTAGGGTTCACCAGTGTCCGTACAACAATGTGGTCAGTGATGGCATGAGCTCTAGGGAAACGGCCCAACGGCTGGCACCAGGCCGGCGCAACCTGCACAATCACGGCTTGGTCCGGTCGTCCTTCCCTATTCACACCTGCACCCTTCGGATTCACTGGGTGTAGAATGGCCAACTCATACCCAGACGGCCTCCACCTCACATAGTTTGGCTCTATACCCCCCACCAACTCAACTTCCCATTGCGCGGGCTCATCATCTCCGCGCGCATAGTCACGCTGCAGCCGCGTCGCAAACGTTTTGTCATCATGCTTGACCACCACCCCTACACGGGCAATGCGTTTTTCATCACGCTCCAACCACACCAAAACTAGCTCACCGGTGTGGGGCTCCTCATCTGCCCGGACTTCGGATTTCTGGTTAACCAGCCAGACATCTTCCTCGCGCATACGCTTAAGTGCGCTGCGCGCCTGCAAGAACCCCTCTGGGTAGCGGTGCCAAAGAGCTGCCACATTGCGCTTCTCAACCTGCGTCAGTGCTACCGTCAGTGGGTCACCTTCCTTATGAATGGTCCTGCCTTGCAGAGGTACTGTTTCCACCAGCGCCTCAATTTTTGCCTTACGGCTTGAATTCACAGATGTGGTGAACGAGCCCACACTCTCAGGTGCCCTATGCACTCCATGAGCCGTGCTGGTCTGAGAGCTAGTTCCGCTGTCTGACATATTGACTACTTCATTAAAAATATTTGAAAAATTAATCGAGAAATATTCAGTATCAATCCTTACTTGCTGAACCCTGCTTGTTCAGTGCCGACTGCTGTTCGAGTTCTCCCCCCCAGCGTCAATGTAATTTGACGCTAGACGAAACAGCAGAAGTAGCACACCCAAACGAAGTGAACGAGCCCGTAGAGAGTAATGTAGCAAGAACGCAAAGCTACGCGAACGTGAAGAGCAGTATCTGTCAAACTTACGCAAATACGGAAAAATGTGCTCCGCCCGCAATAAAAAGATACGGTCACGGCGTGCAGTCTGACGCACGCACACGCCGTTCACCCGAGCCAGAGACTCGTGAACCAACACAGGCGATAGGTATCGCAAACAAAAGAGGTAAACAACTGCTGTGCCCTGCGCAGGCGCGGCAGCAACTTACCCAAGCAAAATATCCGCCCGAAAAACGGAGATGGCGTTGTCGCCGCTTACAGCTGCTGTCTGCCCGGCACTCCGTGTGTGACTGGCCCCCAAGTCCTGGACTCACGAGTGCTGTAAGTGCCGCTCCCGAAAGAACGCCAGTAAACAGCACAGCTTATGGTGCAGAAACCCGAACCCCAGCCGCCACCTCAGTTGCGTGCAGCAGAGGTGCCGACGGAAACAGCGAACACTCCCGTGCGTGCAGTGCCCCGAGCACTACGCGAACTTGTACGTGACAGGTCAGCACCTGCCGAGATCAGCCATTGTGGTGGTGTGCCAACCACAGAGGGTGAAAGTGTGTGAGACCCAGTCTCAACCTTGACTTGAAACAGCCGGAAATGCCCACTGCCTGGTGCCGTGGGAGGTGGACCGGAGCGCCCTCCCCAAGTGCAATATCACCCTGATATGCAAGCGTGGCTAAACAGGTAGAAGCAGAAGAAGCTGTGCCATGTTGAAGGTTAAAGTCGTGTCTGATTACTAAGCCCTACAGCGTTCCCGCACACAGTTGAAGTACGACCCAAGGGGAAACCCTCTTTTTAGGTTGAACTAGCCAGATAAGGGGGCCGCTTTACGACACATGCTTGAATCGGCTTCGCAGGAAAAGATAGACACATACGTAGTCTCAGGGGCCCTGGACCCCACTACACACACCCTATTTTCCGCAGCCTTTGACCACTTCGGCGCTATGTCATGCGACACACAAGCGCTGCTACACGCACTCGCCGAGCAGAGCTCGCAGGGCAGCTACAAACTCGCGCAGCGCGTTGCCTTCTGGCGCCGCCGCACCTCCCTCGCGCTACAGCGCGCGCTCACACGTGTCGTGATCGACAACTGGAACGCAGTCATTGCCCCTGATGGCGACGTCAGTGCTTACCGCCGCATCGCACTGTTGCAAGTGCCGCGGCCCTCGCCGGCCAGCGCCGAACCGCCGGCCCCTCCGTAGATTTAGTTATTGCCCGATTATCGTGTGCTCAACCCATGCGGTCCAGGACATAATATACAACTTCAACGCAGTCATTCCCCCTGGATGATGGCGACGTCAGCGCTTACCGCCGCATCGCACTGTTGCAAGTGCCGCGGCCCTCGCCGGCCAGCGCCGAACCGCCGGCCCCTCCGTAGATTTAGTTATTGCCCGATTTATCGTGCGCTCAGCCCATGCGGTCCAGGACATAATATACAACTTCAACCCTTTGAAACTTCACCTTGGAATAAACGGTGCGTGCCTCCTCCCTCCGCATCATTGGAGCTCTCACACACACAGCTCAGGAGCAGCAGTGCAGGTTGGCAGCAGCAGCTGCAGCAGCAGGAGCAGCAGGGAGCTCTGCCTCAGTGTCTGTAGTGGTAGCTATGTCACATCAGGAGCCAGCAGGCTCAAGCAGCTTCAACTGGACACCGTGTGCAGATATGGATAAACAGTGTTATCAAACACGCAATTGCCGTACATGAATGCGTGCGTTACTTGAATTCGGTGTGGCAATGCAATAGTGCAGCTGGCCCACACGCGCTTAGCTGCAAAGATGATCCTGTCGCATGAGCATAGATAGATGTATACACATGCTTGTCTTATATCATTGCGGTGCATTGATGCGGTAGCGTAACTCGTCAATACGCCAATACTGAGCATGCTGCACTGCAATCAACTCCGTCTGTAGTGAATGCACACATCAGCTGGTCCAAGAATCTGCTCGAGCAAGAGTTGGTGTTAAAGTTGTTCATCGGTCATCATCCGAGAGTCTGGTTGCCTAGTGTGAGGATGAAGGAAGCATCTGTACGTATGGACTTGTATTTATAAAGGCCCAAGGGAGGCCGGGTTGCCTATGCAATCGAAAAGCTTGCGTCGACGCAGCAGCCTAGTCTGCGCTGTGCCCTAGGAGTTTGGATACCGGCGCCGCAACACAGCCCAGCATTCGCGCTCCACGTGTGTATGCCATGACGCGCTCCGCCAACTCCCGCGCCAGCGATATGCTCAGCTCAATGTGGATCTGACGCTTAGCTAACCCGGCCTTGCGTAACACATCTGCCTTCCTCCCCCCTGAGCACAGTGCTGAGAGCATTGCCAACTCCTTAACAAAAAGGCTTGTCTGCTTGCCCAGCCGTCCGTACGACTCCTGCACGAATGGCACAAAAGCCCAAGATGACGTCAAGGTGCCGGTGTGGTGCTTGACCTTCGCGTCCTCCCCCACCCCAGCAGCATAGCCGTCCGTGTTCGAGGCATTTGTTTTGCCTGTCAGGTACGAGCTCGCTGTGGGCGCGCGCACACTTGTGTCTAGCACTATTCCCTTGTTACGGTATGCACTGCTAAAGTGCAGACACCCTGGGTCAATGACTGTGTCCGCCCGATACCCCGGTACCTTGAAGACGCTAGCGTCCTAGCATCTGTACGTCTCTGACAGCTTGTGTTGCACCGATCACGTAAAGCTTTTTTTCTGAGACAGCGTCCGCCTCGTTAACATTGCGAAGTTGCAGCGTCTGTATGGGCACATACGAAGCTCTCAGTCCTCCGTTGCACATATGTGCAAGCCTTGATTCTTGCTGTCGCGGACCATTATGGTAGATGATTGCCAAGAGAACCCTACCCGTTCGCACATGATGATCGAGCCTTCTATACGGCCAGCGATGCAAGCTATCATTGGGCGAGGGGATGCAGGGAAAATGCAGGGGAGAAGGATTGAACGTGCAGCGGTACAGCCAGCGACCCAGGCAGCATCTGTAGCTGAGAGGTCCACGAGCAACAGGTAAGCTGAGAGATCACTTGCAGGATGCATTGGCAAATGCATCAAAATATTCAATCAACTATGGGACCGACTTGGCCGACGTGGCCATGCGTGTACCATCAGCGACGGTGAGAAAGCGAAGTCAGACGATAAGGTTTGGAGCTTCATGCCAAATGAAAACACTAAAATGGCGCATTTGCTTAATGTGAGGATGCCTGTGCATTGTCATCACAGCCTGATGGAGTCAGCGCGTATTGACGGACAAAATCCAGACGACCGGCTGATTCGGACGCTCCGGCAAGAGCTGTTCAATGGGGATTTGGAGCATCCGAGCGCAACTTGAACTGGCAAAACGTGGGCTGTCGGACGCCTGCTGCTATCTTGGAGTTGCTCAGCGTGAATCATTTCAGCTCGTGGTGGCGGCGCGATTTTGAAGGGCAATGCGCGTGCCACACTGGTTTGCGCTCGTGCTGCTGCCAGGGCTGCTGCAGGTACTACGCCGCACAATCTCTCATGGTGATACCTCAAGTGCTCCTACTGGCACTATAGCAGGTGATTTCGGTCGCCGCAGGTGTTGTGTGAGGACACGTGGCTGCCCATCGCAGTATGGTTCCCTATAGTCAAGCAAGGTATCAGGTGCCTCACAAGTATGCGCAGCACTTTTGCACAGACCTACTTTACTTCTCTCTGTGCTTTGCCTTCATACTTGAATGAGTGCTGTACATTGGTTGCTGTTGGCATGCTTGCTTGTGTGTGTAGTTGCAGTCATGAGTCATGTCAAGTGTCAAGATCAAAGGCTCCAATGCTTAATGCCTGCGTACACAGCTGCTTGCCAACGGAAGATGTGCCTTTTGGTGCACCTGTGCATCTCGAATGTTGCAATTTCGGCAACTACCATTGCAATGTGAGGGCTACCATTGCAATGTGAGGGCCGCATTGTGCATATTGTCGATGCATGCCTGCAGTCATGCCTGGGTTGTATGCTCCTCTGAAGCCTTGGCATCTACTGCAAACTTCAAGTTGGCAGCAAGTCCCATGGCCATTTCACTGTACTGGAAGCTCCAGTAATAGGTACTTCGTGTATGCTTGATTCACTTCCTGTTGGCGCATGAACCTCGTGGCACAGGTCTTGTCAATGATTCAGCACTGCACGTAGTCCAATGGTACAGAGTAGTCTTGCCTGAGCTCGTCAGCTTTCAATTCTTCAGTGTATTGTGCTGATGAACACTGCTGTTCTATGCGTGACAGAACACTTTGGAGGTTGTCGCAAAATGCATCTCAACATGTCAACGTGGCGAGCTTGACATCAATCAAACCTAAGCGAGAATCACTTTGAACTGGTAGGTATATACCTACCAGTTCATGCTACCGTGTCATGTCACCAGCTCATACTCGGCAGTCGTACTTGTGGGTCATATTTGGGGGTCATACTTAGGGGGTCATACTTGGTGGTCATAGTATTACTTAGGGGGCTGTACTTGGGGGTCGTTCTTAGGGGTCGTACTTGGGGGTTATACCCGCCGGCGGGGTCACACTCATCGTGTGAGGGGTTGTATGTTCAAGTTGGGTGACTATTTTGTCTCTCTTTCTTATACTTCCAAAGCATGCATATGATGTCCTCATATGCAGTTCATCATCAGGAAAAAGGGGTGGTCTCATTTCCTTGTGAGACGCCACGTTTTGCCGGCAAACCATCCGCTGTTGCCGTCGCCCGTCGGTTTGCCGGCGATTTGCCAGAATGTTCTGCGGCAAGTGTGCGGCGAGCGTAGTGAAAGCCGCTTGAGCCGGTGAATGCTGGCTGACTGCCGAGGTGTCGCCATTTGCATTTGCCGGCTGACGGGTATGAGAAATTGCCAGATCATTGCTAATAAAGGGCTGACGGATGTTGAGCACCTGACAGCTGTGACTTGAGCTGAATTGTACACACAGCAAGAGTGCGCCTGGGCTGGAGCGATGCAGTGTTGCTGGCGTATGTGGCCTTGAGCTTTCCAAAGTGCTGCATGCATGCAGTCCGCCAATTGCTGGACTCCACAGCTGAAGCTCTCCAACGGCCAGTCGATTGCCACCTTCTAGGGTACGTATGGACTTGTATTTATAAAGGCCCAAGGGAGGCCGGGTTGCCTATGCAATCAAAAAGCTTGCGTCAACGCAGTAGCCTAGTCTGCGCTGTGTCCTAAGAGCTTGGATACCGGCGCTGCAACACAGCCCAGCATTCGCGCTCCACGTGTGTACGCCATGACGCGCTCCGCCAACTCCCGCGCCAGCGACATGCTCAGCTCAATGAGGATCTGACGCTTAGCTAACCCGGCCTTGCGTAACACATCTGCCTTCCCCCCCCTGAGCACAGTGCTGAATGCATTGCCAACTCCTTGACAAAAAGTCTTGTCTGCTTGCCCAGCCGTCCGTACGACTCCTGCACAAATGGCACAAAGCCCAAGATGACGTCAAGGTGCCGGTGTGGTGCTTGACCTTCGCGTCCTCCCCCACCCCAGCAGCATAGCCGTCCGTGTTCGAGGCATTTGTTTTGCCTGTCAGGTACGAGCTCGCTGTGGGCGCGCGCACGCTTGTGTCTAGCACTATTTCCTTGTTACGGTATGCACTGCTAAAGTGCAGACACCCTGGGTCAATGACTGTGTCCGCCCGATACCCTGGTACCTTGAAGACGCTAGCATCCTCATTGCGGACAATAGAGACATGGTGCTGTCTCAAGATGCGCTGCAGGCACCGTTTTTGGGCATTGTGTGTCGCGTTGTGCCCCCGTATGTGCTGGCTGGGGCAGCTGATCGCATGCGTGGAGGCGGGGCTCACGTCACTGCACCGCCATGGGCACACCTCGCCCTGTATGCCCCACCCGATTATGAAGATCGCAACCAAAATCATCGTGGCTGCTGCCATACTTAGGGTTACCCCACAGCGTATAACTTTTCCAATTATATGCCCGTATAATTATATGCGTATAATTATATGCGTATAACGGCGTATAAAGCGTATAACAGCATATAACAGCCAAACCTGCACAAGGTGATCTTACATCGATGGTATGTAACTGACAGACTGTTGTAATACTATTTGCCCCAGCACAGCTACTGCATGTCCACAACAAGCTTTTCTGTCTTGCAGTGGATGTTATGCGATCCTACCTGTACACCACAGGCATTACCCGCAGCAAGCTACCACCAGTCCCATTGTGATACCACACTACTCCGATTCGCAGTCAGGAACAAGCTCGTCGCCGTTCGCAAGCTGAATCCAAACAGCCAGAGCCAGCTGTTCAAGGTGGCCACTCGACGCTGTCGTACCCGCGCTGGAGCAGCGAACCAAACACCTGGCGCAGGCTGGGTGGCCTCGCTCCCACAACAGCCAGCGCCTTCTTGAGAGCAGGGTGCCGGGCCAAGTGCAGAGGGACCCCTGCCTTGTAGAGGAGGAGCGCAAACTCTTGCTGGAAGTCGAGCTGCTGTGGGGCGGTCACAACACGAGCTAACATGCCCTGCGCAGCTATTCCAGTGCGCACGGCCCGCTGCACAGCCGTTGCTGCTCCTTTGGCTAATGCTGCTGCTGCTGCTGCTGCTGCTGATGTTGCATGCTCCAAATCGTTGGTTGTGTTGAGTATCAATGCTGCTGCTGCTATCTCCTTGAGTCCAGCGCAGCCGGTGTCCGACAGGTGCGACTTCGCTCGCTGACTTGGGTTGGAAGCGGACAAGAGCTTCTTGCACAAGGTGCACTCGATTAAGCACTCGTCAACCCCTTGCCACCTCTGTGGTGGTGTGCCAACCACAGAGGGTGAAAGTGTGTGAGACTCAGCCTCAACCTTGACTTGAAACAGCCGGAAATGCCCACTGCCTGGTGCCGTGGGAGGTGGACCGGAGCGCCCTCCCCAAGTGCAATATCACCCTGATATGCAAGCGTGGCTAAACAGGTAGAAGCAGAAGAAGCTGTGCCATGTTGAAGGTTAAAGTCGTGTCTGATTACTAAGCCCTACAGCGTTCCCGCACACAGTTGAAGTACGACCCAAGGGGAAACCCTCTTTTTAGGTTGAACTAGCCAGATAAGGGGGCCGCTTTACGACATACGCCCCCATCCATCGACTCCCAGGCGCATGGATCAAAGAAAAGCGGCCAGTCAAATAACAACACTGTGCGCCGTGCATGCAAGTCACATAATTTCGCAACAGCTTCTTAGCAGATTTCACAGGCATAAAGTTCCTGGAGTTGAGGTTATCACATGATAAACAGGCAACAATCAGCACATTTCAGGTTAGCTGGCCCCTCTTTAAGACGCTGTTAGAAACCAGGAAGTCAGGCGTGCCACGCCACTGTCTGCTCGGGGACTGATATTATTTTCTAAAGGGGTGTGTGATCAACGTAACGAGCAGTCCCTCTCCAGGGCACTCGCGACCGATCTGGTAGCGCCTCCTCACAACATCACCCCCGAACATGGGAGCACCTGAGCGCCACTACCAGGCGGACGGGGTCACACATTAAGGTGCCACTGCCGCATCACACGGGAGCATATATATATCTAATACCACCGTAATGCCATTCCGAGGACCCACGGCACAGCTGGCCATGAGAACAATTTCAGGCACGACGGACTGTCACCTGAGCCTGCCTTATGTTTTTTTTTTTGGCTGACTGGAGATGATGACAGGCAGACGGGAGGCGCCCATGAACCCAATCACGGTTGCTCGCTGCTGCAGTAATTTTGGTTGGAGTAGTTTGGAGTAGGTAGGGAATTTTTTGAACTTCAAGTGGGTGGCACTATGACGACCTTGAATCATTTTGGTCTATGTATGGGGCTGGCAGTTCATCTATGTCCACATGTGACCCACCTACCACGCAGAGGTATCGCCTCACAGGACTGGACTTGAACCCAGGTGGCCTGCTACACATCCACATCGTTACTGCTACGTCATTGATGTGATCAGCAGCAAAATCAATAGGGGAACACTGCGGAAATTCTACTATACCGCGATGGCCTGATTACGTCCGCAGGCAACGCGACACTTCAACTTCGCGTGTACTGTGCTAGCGCCTATACGCACGTCCAGGGCCTGATGGCCTCACCAGCTGCCGCAGCGGGCACGCGGTACTCCCAGTATGTTTGCCCTCCTCCCGGGTATGCCCGTCGTCCGCAACGGCCATTGCCGCATTTCTTGATGACGGAACTATAACACCGTGGCAGAGTAGGACACCCAAGGTGGACCCAATGCAAAGTGCAGAACAGCACTAGACCAGGGCAGGCTGGTATTGCAAAGAAGTGATTATTGTGCAGGAGCGTGAGCAAGCGGAGAAATAGCCCTGAGTCAATGGCGGAACAGTACCGGACTGGTGCTGGAACATGCAGTGGTGGACGAACAAGAGAAACTCCCAGAATGGGGAGAAACCTGTGTAGGTATGCATGCACATGCAAGTAGGGTATGTAGGTATCATACTCCGTCACCCTCCCTCAGTACGAAAGCCGTGTGCTGAAGTACTGAAATGCAAACATGCAGGTATGAGCCGGGTGTGCTCCTTGATGTGCAACGGTGTGCATGCTAACTGGTGTAGCAACCAGTGTGTACTCTTGAAAACCTGGATTAGGCACCAGTGTGTACTGCAAGTGCGAACGGCGTGCTGCCGTGTGAAACTTGAGTGTGCGCCGCTTGATTCCTGCGGTTGTAGCTGCTGTTGAAGCTGAGCTGATGGTGTTTGACGAAGCTGATGAAGCTGTCGTTGAAGTTGTTGTTGAAGCTGAAGTTGGAGCTTGACATTGAAGCTGAGGTTGCTGCCTAGATGCCCATGATGAAGGCAGTGTGTGTGCGGTGAGCCGGCTTGGGCAGTGGCTTGGTGAAGCCGTCCGCGTACTGCTGCTGTGTACACACGGCCGTGACATCGATGACTTTGGCTGCCACTTGCTGTCTGGTGTAGTGGTATTTGACGCCAATGTGTCTAGTACGCTGCTGCGCGTAGGGGTTGGACGCCAGCTGTAGTGCCCCGGAGTTGTCCTCGTACAAGGGCATGGGCTGCTGGCCACTCACCCCCAGAAAGGCAAGCAGGCCCAGAAGTGGAACCGCCTGTTGTGACGCGTGGTACAGCGCCACATACTCCGCCTCCGTAGTGGAAGTGGTGACGAGGCCCTGCTTCTTGCTGCGCCATGCGACCGCCGCTCCCGCCAGCATGAAGACAAAGCCCGATGTTGAGCGCCTGTCGACCGGGTCGCTGGCGAAGGACGCGTCCGCATAGCCGATCAGTTGAAGCCGCTTGCTGGGCCTGAACGTGAGATTGTAGTCCTGTGTGCCCTTGAGGTACGCCAGTGCGCGTTTGGCGTTGCGCATGTGATGCTGGCAGGGGCTGCCCATGTGCTGAGCCAGTTGAGCAACTGTGTAGGCGAGGTCGGGGCGCGTGCTCGTTGACAGGTAGAGCAAGCCCCCGACCATGCTCCTGTAGAGCTCAGCTTGTGCAGGCTCCAAGACTGCTGAGGTGATGAGCTTGTCACCTTGGTAGACGGCCGGTGTTGGCGCGGGGTTGCAGTTAGTCATGTTGAACCTGCTGAGCAGTGTGGCCGCATAGCTGTACTGGCCAAGGCTGATGGTGTGGCTGGTGGTGTTGTGAGTGATGTTGATGCCCAAGAACCACTTGAGCTCTCCTAGATCCTTGATGGAGAATCGCTGCTGCAGCTTGCTGGTGATGCTGGTGATGAGCTGGCCGTTGCTCGTGCCGGTGAAGAAGATGTCATCGACGTAGATGAGAAGGATGACGCCGGTCTCGGCGTCGAACAAGACGCACGGGTCGTAGTCGCAGCTGGTGAAGCCCTGCTGTAGTAGGTAGTCTGACACTGTACGATGCCAGGTGCGGGGGCTCTGCTTGAGTCCGTAAAGGCTCTTGTTAAGCCGTAGCACAAGTTGAGTGCCGTCTGCTGCGTGCTGCTCGTACCCCTCAGGTTGCTTGACGTAGACCTCCTCCTCCATGTAACTCTGGACGAAGGCGTTGTTGACGTCGATATGGCGAAGCTGCCAGCCGTTGTGAGCTGCCAAGGCGATGACGGTGCGCAGCGATGCCATGTGCACTACTGGCGCGAAGGTATGCTGGAAGTCGACTCCGGGCTGCTGTGAAAAGCCCTTTGCTACGAAACGAGCTTTGTGTACCACTACCTCCCCCAGCTCGTTGCGCTTCTCCTTGAACAGCCACCTAGAGCTTACCACGTTCATGCCGCTGGTCCGCGGCACCAGCTCCCAGGTGTTGTTGTCGATGAGGGCGTCGTACTCCTTCTGCATGGCTGCACGCCACTGCTCCGATACTACCGCCTCGCCGTAGCTGCTAGGCTCCGATGAGCTGGTTTCAGCAGCTGCTGCTGAGAACGTTTCGAAAGCGGTAATGGTACTGGGCTCCTCGGAGCTGACGCCAGCAACAGCTGCGAATGCCTGGAAAGCATTGAGGTCGGCGCGCTTGGCGGCCAGCTCGTCGCGGAGGGCAGCTCGCGTCTGGGCGCGAGTGACCGGCCCACGTGCGGGCGGCAGTTGAGGTAGCTGCGGCTGAGGATGCTCGTTCTGCTGCTGCTGCGGCGGCGGCGGTTGCAGTGGCGGCTGCGGCGGCGCTGCGGGCTGCTGCGTCGCGTCTGCAGGCTGTTGCTGAGGTAGCGGCTGCTCTGGCTCTGGCATGCCGATGGTGATGTACTGCTGTTCAAGCTGCACACCGGTGGGAAGTGCAGGCGCGTCGCGAGGGTCCTCGATGAATGTGACATGACGCGTCTCGATGATGCGCCGCGTAGACTCGTTGTAGACGCGGTAGGTGTTGCTCTGCTCCGCGTAGCCGACAAACCTCCCCCGCCATGCCCTAGGGCCAAGCTTACCCTCCCTGGCGCCTGGCTCCAGGTGCACGTACGCATGCGCCCCAAACACCCTGAGGTGCGCAAGGTCCGGCACCTCGTTTGTCCATGCCTCGTTTGTCCATGCCTGATAAGGCGTCATGCCGCCGAGTGCCCGCGTTGGAGAGCGGTTGCGGATGTAGTTGGCGGTCTGCAGCGCCTCTGCCCACAGAAATGGGGGCAGCGATGTGTCGTACAGCATGCACCGAGCCATGCCGAACAGGGTGCTCCACGACCGCTCTGCGACGCCGTTCTCCTGCGGCGTGTACGGCGCTGAGTAGTCTGGAGTGATACCCGCGCTGTTGCAGTAGTGGATGATGTCCTCGCTGATGAACTCGCGAGCGTTGTCGAAGCGGATGCCGCGAATGTGGATGCCCTGTTTTGCCATGGCGAAGACGAGCTTGTGCGCGTTGTCGGGAGCGTCGCTCTTGCGCTTGCAGCAGTAGATGAAGCTGTAGCGCGTGCTGTCGTCCTTGAAGCCTTGCGCATAGCTGTAGCCTTGTAGCGACGCAGGCGTGATGGGACCTGCGAAGTCAGAGTGGAAGTGACTGCCGCGAGTTGAAGTACCTGCTGGCTTCGATGCTGCTGCTGCTGGCGGCTGATGACGCGACTTGGCGAGGGCGCAGGTCGAGCAATCCGGAAGCTGCGCCTTGCTGACTGTCGTGCTGATGCCTGTGCCGCGGTCCTTGGCCAGGGCCTGTACGTCCCTCCAGTTGAGGTGACCCAACCGTCGGTGCCAAAGTTGAGCTTCGGCAATTGTAAGTACTGCCGCCAAAGTCTCGATCGGCTGCTTGCGGCGAGACGGAGGACGTAGGCTGATGTAGTATAGGCCGTTGCGGAGCGTAGTAGGGATGAGCACCTTCCCTTTGCTGATGCCTTGAACCTTCTTGTTGCTGAACTCGAAGGTGCCACCTGCAGCCTCGAGCCGCGAGTAGCTGATGAGGTGCGAGCCTGCACCTGCTGCGATGACCGAGTCGGTGAACTTGACGTCGGTGTAGCTGCCGTTCTTCGTCCGTGCCGACAGCGTGACATCTGCGATGATGTCAACTTCGCACAAACCTCCGACTCCTTTGATCTTCTCGCTGCAAGGCCGCTTGTTGGACAGGGCGATGCTGAAGTCCCAAGGCAGGAGTAGAGGATCGAAGACGTACCGATTGCTGCCTGTGTCGATGGCAGCTTGGAAACCGTGCTGGTCGCCATTGGGGTGGCTGCTGTTGATGGCGAAGCCGAGTGGGCCATCTTGTCCAGCCGAAGAGGCATCGTGACCCTCTGATCGTCGCCCGTTGCGATTGCGCCGCTCACGAGCGAGCAGCTCGCATTCGCTGGTTGAGTGCGTGTCACTCTTGTGTCGATGACACCACTTGCCGCTGGCACCAGCGCTGCTGCTGGGAGTGCTGGGGCGATGGCGCTGGCCCTTCTGCTGCTTCTTGGCGTGGCAGTTGCTGGCCTTGTGTCCGAACTTGCCGCAGGAGCGGCAGGAACCTCGGAATGCCGGCGTCGAAGCTGAGAGGGCTGTGAGAAGCCCCTGCTCCCGCTGGCTGTCGTACTCCGTCCGGAGCGCTTGCTGGATGTCTGCAAAAGACATGGCGCCGTTGACCATGATGATCTTCTTCACGGTGTCGTAGGCGCTAGGCAATCCCCGGAGGATCTGCCCGATCAACGTGGTGTCCGTGATCGTTTCTCCTAAGGCGGTCAGCTTCGCCTTCAGGTTCTGCAGCCGCATGAGGAACTCGTCCGTGTCCTCGCCTGGCTGAAGGGAAGTGCGTTGGAACTCGCTGGTCAGGGCCATGGTGCGAGCCCGCGTGTTGCCCTCGTACTTGGCGGTGAGTGCCCGCCATGCTCCGCGACCATCTGCTGGTGGCCCTGCGGATTGCCGTGTCACTGCGTGCGCAGCGCTGGCTGTGAAGCTGATTGATGCCACCAGACAGCCGAAGAAGTGTTGATTCATCTTGGCGTAGTCGTCCTTGGCTTTCAGCTGCGTCTCCTCTGAGTCGGAGAGCCGGAAGTTGAGAAACTCTCCGGAGAACCCCTTTGATGCCATGATGGCTAAGAAGAGGTAAGAGAACTGGTCCCAGTTCTCGTGCTGCCCATCAAACTGTGGCAGCGGCACCTTGGTGTCCATCCGCATGGAGGCCATCATAACCTGACGGAACTATAACACCGTGGCAGAGTAGGACACCCAAGGTGGACCCAATGCAAAGTGCAGAACAGCACTAGACCAGGGCAGGCTGGTATTGCAAAGAAGTGATTATTGTGCAGGAGCGTGAGCAAGCGGAGAAATAGCCCTGAGTCAATGGCGGAACAGTACCGGACTGGTGCTGGAACATGCAGTGGTGGACGAACAAGAGAAACTCCCAGAATGGGGAGAAACCTGTGTAGGTATGCATGCACATGCAAGTAGGGTATGTAGGTATCATACTCCGTCACTTGAAACTTGAACGAACTTGGCCCGCCCGCCTCGCGCCTTGAATCTTGAAGTTCAAGTTCTTGTGCCCTGACTCATCCAACATCTGAGGCATGCAATTCAAGAAAGGCGCCCTTACGGGCTGTGGGATAAGCACCAATGTGGGACCCACGCCGTACAATTGAAAGTTTTGAGTTGAGAGCGCGTCATCCTGTGCTCAAAATAACAGTGAGGTGAGTTGTCAAGTTCGTTATCAGCTCCCGTCGATGAAGGTGAGCACTCGCGCTGCAGCGGCAGGAGGGTGCCAGAATGTGCCTACACGCTCTGTAAGGAAAGATGATGTATGGTGGAGCGTGTAGATGAGATTGGTGAAATGCTTGTCGCCCCTTGCTGCCCTTCCTCGATAGCGTCCGGCAAAATCCTGCAATTGCGCAATCAGCTCATCTGGTTCGGGAGCGTCAACTGGGCAAATAAACTCCACCATACCATTGGCCTGTACATGCACCACATAGCCATCGCAACTGTCAGTTGATGTCTCATTCCAAGCTTTCAGAGACACCTTCACAATATCACCCTTGGCATAGCGGCATGGAGTGCGTGGCAGCGTTGAGGCTGCTGGCGTTACTGGCTTGTCAGCTGCGTCACGGGTGGAGGTAACTCGCTTTTCCTGTGGAACGTTTGTAAAAGGGGGTGTTTCCACCACTGCATGCCTCTCTTTCACAAGCTTCAGTCTACTGCAGTGGATGTACTTCAACATCACCTGACCCTGATGCGTTGCACGCAAGACATAAGTGTCTAAGCCCGGTATACGCCTCTCTACTACAAAAGGGCCCAGCCACCGATCTGCCTTCAACTTGCGGCTTAGACCTTTGCGCACAGGCGGATAATGGACTAGTACTGTATCACCGGGTTGGAAGCGCCGCGCATAGCCCTGCTCCTTTGCTGCTTCTTCGCGCAGCCTCTCCTCCTGCTCTTGAAGCGATGATTGGACCAGGCGGTAGCCCTCCCGTATAGCGTCATGGGAAGCCTCCAGGTGCTCCGCGGCAGTACGCCACCTGTTGGACAACTTAGACACACGTATATCTCCTAGCATAGCCTCAAACGGCAACAACGGCTCGCGACCGTACAACATGCGGAAAGGTGACATGCCATAGGTGGTGTTAGTGCAAGCGCGGTGATTGAAGAGGGCCTGCGGGAGCACACGATCCCAGTTGCGTTGATTGTCTTCTACAAGCATGGACAAAATGTTCACAAGTGAGCCATTGGTGCGCTCAGTGAGACCGTTGCATGCGGGGTGGTAGGGTGAAGTGAAACGTTGCTCAACGCCCAGCAATCTGGTCAGCTCTTTCATCAACGCTCCCCTGAATTCTTTCGCATTATCACACAGGAACATCTGCGGGCACCCATGCCTAGGTACTATTTCACTAACGATGATGCGCGCTACCGTCTGGGCTGACTTATCAGGGATTGCAAAGGCCTCCGGCCACCTAGTGAGGTAGTCCGTGAAAACCAAAATAAAACGGTTGCCATCGTCTGATGTTGGCAGAGGACCTACTATATCAAACCCTACCAACTGGAATGCATGTTGCAAATCAATATCTCCAAAGCCATGTACCCTAATTCGTGCATCACGCCTTGACTTGCGCTTCTGACACGCCATGCAAGAAAGCACCCAATGAAAAACATCCGCATACATGCCTGGCCAAAAGTACCTGCGCCTAACCTTGTCATAGGTGCGAGCAAAACCACTGTGGCCTCCCCCGATTGCACCGTCATGACACTCAAGCAACACGCGCTCGCGCAGAGCCTTTGGTATAACCAACAAGTCTGTCCCTGCCCTGTGTGACCTTCCCCCTGCAGCAATATACATCTTAGCTTCGCGCATATAATAACCTGCACGTTCAAAAGCACGCGCCTCTTCAACTTCAACTGGGGTTAGACCATGAGCCCTACTACTGGCTTTTGCTTGGAGGTATTTCACAACCTTGCCAAGCACTGGATCGCTGCCCAAAGAATCTGCTAAGTCACTCGACTGAAAAACTGGACGCTGCCGCTTCTTAAACTTTAATGAACCACCTGTTTCTTCGTCACTGTCAAACTCGTCTCCATCGTCCAGCGTTGGTTCTCCTAGGTGATCATCTTCGCCCTCTGGCCACAATTGCGCCACCGCTGTCATGCTGACCTGCACTCTCGAGCACTGCACTCCACCTGTCTTCTCAATGTCGCTAAAAGCAAGAACAGGCACTGCAATTCTTTCTTTGGTGTCAGGTGTGGGCCTCTGCACGCCCCCATGCAGCGAGGTCTGCGCTGCATTCACAGAGAGGTCAACACCTGCAGACATCATGACATAAGCACCGTCCCTGATACGAGAGAGAGCATCTGCATTACCATTCTCTTTACCAGGCCTATGTACTATATCCATGTTGTATTCTTGCAGTTCTGATATGTAACGTTCTTGCCGCTTAGTTCGCGGTTCTGAGCCACCCATGAGATGCGCTAGCGCAGAGTGATCAGTTTGTAGAGTGAACGTGTTGCCATTATGCAAAAACTGCCTGAAGTAGTGAACCCCTTCCACGGCCGCTAGCGCTTCCCTATCATAGGTGCCGTAGTTGCGCTCGGCAGTTTTTAAAGTCCTACTATAATATCCTATGGGATGCTCACCATTGACAGGACAAATTTGCGTCAGCACTGCTCCAACTCCATAGTCTGAAGCATCTGTTTGCAATACCAGCTTGACTGTACCATTAAGGATCCCTTTCAAGTCTGGATGAGCTAGCACAGGGGACGTTTTTAGCGCCTCCTTCAAAACCTGCCAAGTTGCTACACAATCATCAGAAAGCTCAAACGGCACACCTTTGCGCGTGAGGTTTACCAGGGGCTCCGTGATTGTAGAAAAATTGGAAATGTACTGCCTATAATATGCTGCCATACACAAAAAGGAACGCACATCATGGAGGTCAGTGGGAAGTGGTATTTTGTCGATGGCTGCCACTTTTGATGGGTCCACACGTTTACCTCGCGCATCCACTATGTGGCCCAGAAACTTGACCTCTTTCATTGCGAAATGACACTTTGATGGCTTCAGCTTAATACCAACTGAGAGCAAGCGGCTCAGCACTACCTTCAAATGCTTCATGTGTTCCTCGAAAGTTTTGCTGAAAACCAAAATATCGTCCACATACACTAATGCATACACCCACAACGCATCATGTCCCATGGCCAACTGCATCAGACGCTGAAAAGTAGATGGCATATTCATGAGCCCCATGGGTCCAACCTTCCATTGGTAGCACCCCCATTTGGTCTGAAATGCTGTTAGCGGCCTGGATTCTCTATCAAGTTCAACATGCCAGAATCCAGCTACCGCGTCCATAGAGCTGAACCACTCAGAGCCACTCAACGCTGAATGCACCTCATCAATGCGTGGCAACGGAAAACCATCCTGGCCGCTGCCCTTTTCTTTGACCGCTTGATTAACCGCCCTCAAGTCTTGCACTACTCGCAGTCCCCCATCCGGCTTGGGTATTATCATCAAAGGGGAGTTCCAAGGCGAATTTGACGGTTCAATCACACCTTTCTTAATCAAAAAATCTATCTCCTTCCACAGCACTTCAAGCTCCTTCAAGCTGTACTTGCGCAATCTTGCACGTACTGGTCTAGCATCCCCTACATCAATATGATGACGGACCAACGACGTCTTTCCGGGCCTGCCATCAAATGAGAAGATACCTTTCCTAGCCATGCTACGCAGCAAATCCGTTAAAATTTCTTTCTGCTTGTTTGTAAGGTGATCCAATTCCCCTATTTTGAACGCGGCAAACCACTCCAACTCCCGCGCTCGCTGCACTGCTTCTTCGTCCGTACACTCATTGACAGGTTCTGTACCTGCGCCAGTGTCAACACCAGGTTGCGATTCTACATCAATCTTTGCTTCCTGTTTAGTTCCAGCGTGAGTTTCTGAGACTGCAGTGCAAGAAGTTTTCGCTGGTGGGGGCTCTGCAGGCGGTCGTACCCCCGGTACCGTGCCTGCTACAGGGATTGTTCTGTCATCAGCAGTGCTCATCCCCTCAACTTCAACTTGGCGCCCCCAACCATGCGCACTACTCTGCGCAAACAAATTCTCCGCAGCTGTTCCATTTATGGCCCCTTCAGACTGTGCCCGTGCTTCCGCGGGCGTGACACACCCCATCGCTACCATGAAGCAGGCTGTGGTCAAACGATCATTGCGTTCAACACTCGCTATCCTGGCTTTGACCGCTGCCAATTTACTGTCACGCGCAGGTGTATCAGTCTGTCTCAACGACTCCGTGGACAGCTTCAGCAAACTGCGTGTAATGCCTACTTCATGTTGGTGTACCTCCTTCTTCCACATCCGCTCATCCAACAAGTGTAGATGCCCCACTTTAACACCCGGTTTCAGCTTACCGGTACGCTTCACAATAGTGATGTTTATAGTGCTGGTTTGATTACCTTCTTCCACCAACACTCGCTGGCGCCGCACTGCCCAGTGCCCCTTTGGGTCTACTACCCCTTCTAGCACATAGTTGCCCGGCGGCACCCACCCTGTCCACGTCACCAACACTGCAACTCCTGCTGTTGTAGGTTCAGTTACTGGGTATTGTTTGGCAACGCGTACTGTAGCTTGCTTGTGCGCCGATGCGCCTTGCTCAGCAACTAGCAGAATATCGTCCCACCCTGGCAATTTAGCATTGGCGGTAGCGGCTACGCCTGGGTCTTCTGACATGTGATTCTTGCCCAAGCGCTCATCAAGCTCATCCATCACTTGGTTGTATGCTTCCAACATTGTCATCTTACCTGGCGTGCGCGCCCCGCCGCTGCGATGGCCTTCAGCGTCTTCACCGCTGGCGTCGCCGTCGCCGTTGCTTGCGTCTTCACCGCTGTCCGCGTCGGTGCTTCTTGCCGTGGTGCTGGTGCTTGAAGTTGAAGTTGAGGTAGAGGTCGGCTGTGGTCCTGGCTCGCGGTTGTTGTTGCCAGCGCTCTTGACCGAGCCCTGCATGTGCCGTAGCTTGCGCAAAAATGGCGTGCTAGGCAGAGAGGAGGCAATGAGTACAGGCCCCACGAGAGTGCCGCCCTGACGGTGATCCTCAGGCAGTGCATACGGGCCAAGTGTCTGCACAAAAATGCCATCCTCAATGAGACGCGACGCCGCTGGGTGCAGGCGATGCTGCGTGTCAAACAACACAGGCTCAGTGCGCAAGATGCGCACAATAAATGACATGACTGGTGCCAGCACGATCTGGCCACAACCTTTTGCCAGGGCAGTCTGACTGACCCCCGGCGGCACCTTGATCCACCACAAGCCGTTGGCTCGCATCACGTCAGCCTGCGAGGGGACATACCGCTGTGAGAGCGAGAACTCAATGTCACCTCGACGCATGTGGTCGTCTGCAGGCTGGCGAAACACATGGAAGTGGCGTGAAACGAGAGTGGGAGCACTGCGCTTGGCGTCATGTGTCCAGCGAGCTGTGGCATTGCGCGGCGGCAGCACATACACAGGGTTAGACACGCCCCACATTTCACCAGGGTTAATCTGCACTCTCTCCTGCTTGTGACCGCCATACTTGGCCTCCTCAATCTGCCTGCCACTGTACGCAAGGTGTCTACAACAGTTTGGTCTCCCCTGGTGATGAGAAAGAACACGCGATTGCGCAGGTTAGGGAACCCTAGGTCTGCACCTGAGAGCTCAAATGACAACACATGGTATCCTGCCTGGTGCGCATGCTCAATCGCCAACTGCCCGCTGATTGTCTCGCTGATCTCTGGCACATTCTCAATCATCAGGCATTTCACGCCTCGCTGAATGGCTTTGTCCACCAACTTTGGGGTTACCTGATTTGCTTCTGCATCAACTCTGATCTCCCCAGCTGGCTTGAAGCGCTGTCTGCTGGCGCCTTCACAACGGGTGCTGGCAGTTACTAGGTCAGGGTCTATCTCCATAATCCTGTCCCACACCTTATTAGATGTGTAGTCTGCCACCAGCAAGGGCACGTTGGGGTGAGATGCGCGAAAGATGGCAGCATATGTATCATCTATCTCCACTGCCAATGCTACCTGCGCCCCTCCCATAATCGCACCTTTCACGGAGCTGCCAATGCCCGCCCCCAAGTCTACCACTGTGAGGCTTGACACGGTCATGTGCTCAACGTTTGGGTACTCACCGCGCTCCACTGGTGAAATTGCTGCCCACCTGTCTGGGTGGCAATCCTGCACTGCCCAAGTTGACCCCCCCTTTTTGTCGTAGCACCCTGAGCGCCTATCTGCATCAAGCTCAGCAAGCGCCACGTCAACTTCAACTTCAACTGTCTCATCACAAGACTGAGTGCGCGCAGCATCGAGCTCCATGTCACTGTCGTCTGCTGAATCTTCACCTGACATCTTTGTCCAGTCTGTCTCCTCCACATACCTGTCAGCCGGCTCTCCGTCCTCTGAGGCACTGTCAATCGACTCTGAGCTGACCGACATTACCTCACTCAACTCACCGTTGTGCCAGCGTCTGTGCTGCACGTCTACCTCCCATCCCGCTTTCGGCAGATCATCCACCCTGATTACCCTCTCATCATCAACACTGTCAAGGTCAATAGGTGGTTGCATTCGCTGCGTGCCCTTGCTCAACACAAACTTCGGGCCAGGCTCACCATTCTCCGCACGCTCCTCCAACAGCTCCGCGGGCAGCGACCCATACTCAAACTTCAACACCGAGCCTAGGTCAACTGCAACTTCGGCCGACTGTACTCCCTGTTGGTTGCCAGCATTGCGCGCGCTACGCCATTGGTCACGCTTGGCTCCTACCTCATCAGGGGTCAGCGACTTGACTGCTTTGTTAGGGAAGTCAGGATGCTGTACCATGGCAGGCGAGCGACTCGTGAGCATGTCCAACCGCATACGCGCAATGGTGCTGTAGCTGAGCAGGAACTGAGGGTCGATTTGGTTGCTCACATGAAAGTCAACTTGAGCTGAGACGCCCGCAATCTCCACCTGCACAGTCACCATAAACATCACTGCTACCAGGTGCCTGCCAACCCCACGAATCGCCTTAAATGTGGGCTGGCGCTGGGATTGCTCCAAACGCACTGCCTGCTGCGCCGTCTCTGCCCTGTCTCTCAGCTTACGCAACAGAAGGCAGTATGCCCTGAACTGCATCACATCGCAGCCTGCGCACGAATCCAGATAAACCACTGCAGGCATGACATTGTGAATCTGCGCCTCTACCATGAGCACCACTGGGGCCATCCTGCCAATTTGGCCACCAGCATCAGCACCTGCCACGCAGACCAGACTACTCACCTCTGCTACCTCATCATCTGCCACGAAGCAGCAGCACTCAGCGAACTTGTCGGGGTCGCAGCTCAGACACACCCGGCCTGCCGAGGGATCCCACGCGAAGTAGGTGCGCGCCGAGAAGAAGTACTCTGCCTCGTTGTCCGCCCCCACGCCAAACGCAGTGGACCACGTGGGCGCAGTGGGGCCTACTGCTGGCCTCTCGCCGTGTACAATTGCCAGCACAGCCTGCACCAACTCAGGGGAGAGACTGGAGGGATCAAGGGGGAAGTTGTTAGCGACACGGAGCCCCCCCCCGGTGTTGGAGATCAAACCCCCGTTTGGCCTGGAGTTGATGTTGCCCCCGATGTTGGGCGCGGCGCCCCAGCCCTGCCTGCCGTAATTGGGCGGGCCCTGGCGGTTGCCAGCAGGGTAGTATAGCTGCCTGTGAGGAGCGGTCTGCAGAGGAGCACCGTGACGTTGACTCATTGCGCGGATAAGTGAGTCAAAACGCTGGTTCATGTCACTGGCATGCTGTTGAAGATGGGAGCTGAACCTGTCCAGCGCTGCATTCCACGGAGTTTCAGCGTTAGTGTCAGTAGCCCGGGTGTTAGGCACAGCGCCGCTGCCGCCCTGCGTGGCAAGAACGTCAGCCCCAGAAGCGCCGCCCTCAGAGTTTTCCGACTCAGATTCTGACCCGCCACCACTAAATGCATATGTCGAGCCCCCCCGCTTCTCAGACTTCTTACTCACCTCTGCCGCCAAGTATGCGCGCACTGACATGCTCTTCGTCGCAGCCACTACACTCTCTGCCTGCTGCAGTTTCAGCCTTACCGACGCCATGTCCACTTGATCCGTCCCTTGGCGCTCGAGCACCACCCTGAACTCTACCAGTGCCTCCAAGAACTTTTCAACTCGGGCCTTCACATCTTTGGATCTTGCCAGAGTGTCAATGAGCCTTCTGACAAACCTGTCTCTGAACACCTTCTCTCCCAACTCCAATCCGTGCAATGTGTATCGCAGCACTTTCTCAAAGTCCAATAAAAATACCTGGATGCTCACTCCCGGCTCCAGGCGCAGCTGCTCCAACCTTGTGTCTGCCTTGCTACGCTGCATTGACTCACTATACTCGCGGTCGAGGTGAGCATGCAACGCACTGATTTGCCTGCCTGACAGGTCGCCATTAGCGCCCCTATGTTCGTGCAGGAACGCCTTAATGCTCCTACGCAGCTCGGCGGACAAGCAGTATTGCAGCATCAAAGCAACATATGACGGACAAGTGCGCAGGTCCGAGTTGGGATCGGGGATCGACTGCACCCCTTCAAACGACACACGCGCTGCAAGCGAGTCCAACCACTCCTGCATCATGCACGTAATGACCTCATGGCTGATGGCCTTGTTGTCCACCCCTCGGTACTCTAAACCTGCCTCCGGGGGGTCATCCAAAAAATAGAGCGTTTCATGTGACACACCTTTGAGCGCCCGAGGAGCCATCGCGCGCAAGGCAGCCGTGCGTTGCTGGGCTGCCTCTTGCCTGGTGATCACTTGCGGGTCGTCATCCTCCGTCAGCTGCTGCGGCGGAGGAGGCGGCGGCGGCGGTTGCTGCTGCTGCTGCTGCGGCGGCGACGGCGCCACTGGCAGCTGCTGCAGCGGCGGCGGCGATGGCGCCAGCTGCTGCTGCTGCTGCTGCGGCGGCGGCTGTGCGTCCTCCGTCTGCTGCTGCCGGTGTTGTTGCCACCGCTCTGACAACTGCCATTGACCCTGAGGCTCAGCCTGCTGCTGCTGCTGTGGCGGCGGCGGCTGCTGCTGATGCTGCTGCTGCTGCTGCGGCTGCTGCTGTTGCTGCTGCTGCGGCTGCTGCTGCGGCTGCTGCTGGTGCTGCTGCAGCGGCAAACCCTGTTGCTGCAGCTGCAACTGGTGAGCCTGCTCGCGCCACGTATGCAGCTCGTTCACAGCTATGGGGTCATTGAGGTTACCCCTCATTTGGTGTACGAGCTGAGCAAGAGTGCGGTCTACACAGCGGTCAGTTATGGCATCTCTTGGCATAGTGAACTCAAGGCCTGCGATTGGCACCGAGGGAGGCACTGTCAGTACAGGGCCCTTGTCAGGATCAAGGCAGTCAGCAGCCAATGGGCCCTCTACGCGCGCCCAGTTGGCAGCGTCAGCCAGCGGCTCCGCAGGGGCCAACGGCTGCACCCAGTAGGGTCTAGCAACTTGCAATCTGGTGCACGACGCAGGCAAATAAAAGTCTTCTCCCGTGTCATCGCCCCGCACAAGCAACAAGGGGTCAAACACATTCCTGTCAAGCACATGAGTGTCAGTGCCCACAAAATCCTGCACCATGACACATGTGCGCCATGCCCTGCCTATTTTGGCCCTCATAGGGGTACCCTGTGGGAGAATGCAAGGAGTCAGAGTGTGCGCCGCGACCTGCATCGCTGTAGGGTTCACCAGTGTCCGTACAACAATGTGGTCAGTGATGGCATGAGCTCTAGGGAAACGGCCCAACGGCTGGCACCAGGCCGGCGCAACCTGCACAATCACGGCTTGGTCCGGTCGTCCTTCCCTATTCACACCTGCACCCTTCGGATTCACTGGGTGTAGAATGGCCAACTCATACCCAGACGGCCTCCACCTCACATAGTTTGGCTCTATACCCCCCACCAACTCAACTTCCCATTGCGCGGGCTCATCATCTCCGCGCGCATAGTCACGCTGCAGCCGCGTCGCAAACGTTTTGTCATCATGCTTGATCACCACCCCTACACGGGCAATGCGTTTTTCATCACGCTCCAACCACACCAAAACTAGCTCACCGGTGTGGGGCTCCTCATCTGCCCGGACTTCGGATCTCTGGTTAACCAGCCAGACATCTTCCTCGCGCATACGCTTAAGTGCGCTGCGCGCCTGCAAGAACCCCTCTGGGTAGCGGTGCCAAAGAGCTGCCACATTGCGCTTCTCAACCTGCGTCAGTGCTACCGTCAGTGGGTCACCTTCCTTATGAATGGTCCTGCCTTGCAGAGGTACTGTTTCCACCAGCGCCTCAATTTTTGCCTTACGGCTTGAATTCACAGATGTGGTGAACGAGCCCACACTCTCAGGTGCCCTATGCACTCCATGAGCCGTGCTGGTCTGAGAGCTAGTTCCGCTGTCTGACATATTGACTACTTCATGAAAATCATTTGAAAAATTAATTGAGAAATATTCAGTATCACTCCTTACTTGCTGAACCCTGCTTGTTCAGTGCCGACTGCTGTTCGAGTTCTCCCCCCCAGCGTCAATGTAATTTGACGCTAGACGAAACAGCAGAAGTAGCACACCCAAACGAAGTGAACGAGCCCGTAGAGAGTAATGTAGCAAGAACGCAAAGCTACGCGAACGTGAAGAGCAGTATGTGTCAAACTTACGCAAATACGGAAAGATTTGCTCCGCCCGCAATAAAAAGATACGGTCACGGCGTGCAGTCTGACGCACGCACACGCCGTTCACCCGAGCCAGAGACTCGTGAACCAACACAGGCAATAGGTATCGCAAACAAAAGAGGTAAACAACTGCTGTGCCCTGCGCAGGCGCGGCAGCAACTTACCCAAGCAAAATATCCGCCCGAAAAACGGAGATGGCGTTGTCGCCGCTTACAGCTGCTGTCTGCCCGGCACTCCGTGTGTGACTGGCCCTCAAGTCCTGGACTCACGAGTGCTGTAAGTGCCGCTCCCGAAAGAACGCCAGTAGACAGCACAGCTTATGGTGCAGAAACCCGAACCCCAGCCGCCACCTCAGTTGCGTGCAGCAGAGGTGCCGACGGAAACAGCGAACACTCCCGTGCGTGCAGTGCCCCGAGCACTACGCGAACTTGTACGTGACAGGTCAGCACCTGCCGAGATCAGCCATTGTGGTGGTGTGCCAACCACAGAGGGTGAAAGTGTGTGAGACCCAGTCTCAACCTTGACTTGAAACAGCCGGAAATGCCCACTGCCTGGTGCCGTGGGAGGTGGACCGGAGCGCCCTCCCCAAGTGCAATATCACCCTGATATGCAAGCGTGGCTAAACAGGTAGAAGCAGAAGAAGCTGTGCCATGTTGAAGGTTAAAGTCGTGTCTGATTACTAAGCCCTACAGCGTTCCCGCACACAGTTGAAGTACGACCCAAGGGGAAACCCTCTTTTTAGGTTGAACTAGCCAGATAAGGGGGCCGCTTTACGACACATCACGGCAGCACGGGCTGAAATGGCGGCCGACCAGGCTTGCTGCGCCCCCCTGTCGCGCCATGTGCTTGAGCTGCTGAGTGCCATGCACGGGCCTGCTAGCTTTTGGCTGAATTATGCAAGCAGATTTTGCCAGCAGCTGAGCCCGTGCCGCCCCCTCGCCCGCCATCTCGTGTGCAAGTGACGCCCCATTAAACTGCGAGCCCGTGAATCAAAGCAACGCGCAAGACCAGAACGACAGGAGGCTGCTGCGGTCCTCATTGACCACAGCTAAAGCAACAGGGGCCCACAGCTGCCGCAGCACGCAGCTGCAGCGCATCAGGAGCCCACAACTGTCATTAACGCCAGCTGTTGAAGTATGCCAGTTAGCAATTATCGCTCCGCTGTAGAAGTCCTGCACAGTTATGACGCCGTAGAAGAGGATTTATATGTATACGTGAGTACCGACGATTATACGGAGCTGGGGAACCCTAGCCATACTGGCATGGGCGCCGCACCCGGCACGGTCATTGGCATCGGGTGGCACGCTCATTCCACGCCCATCTGCCCCGGACGCACGCTGGCTGCGCAGCTGCGCCAGGGACCCGCTCGTCTAGCCTGTGGCGGCGGCGGGCTGGTGTCGCGCGAGTCAACCGATAGGTGCAGCCTGCGTCAGCTTGCCCCGGCAACCAGCCGAGGCCAGCGGACTCTAGGGTCATCACCAGGCAATCCTGTTATTAGCGTCGAAGAACATTTGAAAGGCCGGCATGTAGTCCGTGTGGAAGTGAGCCGCGCCGGCGGCGGGGCACTACCTCCTTGAGATCTCGTCAGCATAGGCCTCCCAGTCGCAGAGTCGTCGGTCGTCCTCCTGCCGCCGCTGCAGTTGCTTTCTGCCGCGGCTAGTGTGTGTTAGCGGGCGTGGAAGAGGGCAGCCGCGGAAGGGCAGGTACGGTCGCCATGCAGTGGTGCCTCGGCGGCCAAGGCGCAATGCCGTGGGTGTGGGGGCTGGCTCAGTGGTCACCGTCTCCGTGACGGCAGATTGCGCGTAAATCGCTGCACCGCAGTTGGGAGCGTCGGACGCCGTGGTATCTGGGCTGCCCACGTAGCAACGAGCTGGGAGCTGCTCGGCCCACAGCTGTGGCGGATTTTCGCCGCCATCAGGCGTCAGCGCTCGCGTAGAGCGTCGCAAGGCCTCGATGAATGGCTGTAGCCCGGTCCTCAGCGGATTGCGCATGAGTGCTGCGCAAAACCAGGTGACTGCGACGTGTTCGTCAGTACGAGCCTCAGGGCCCCTGCGCCACAGTTGCATGAATATTGCTGGCCGCAGTGTTGTGCATGACCTCCGGCCGTGTCTGCAGCTGGGTGCCAGTTAGCCCCAAAAGCGGCATGCCAAGACCGCCTCGTCGCTCCGGCACCGTGATGCCCGCAGCGGCACTGCGATGTCCGTGAGTTC